>JAGSMR010000051.1:0-12500 GCA_029286605.1 Sericinus montela
CAAGTGGCCGGCTCGTATCAAAGGGTTCAAAAACTTATGTACGATTAAATCTTTGGCTTGACATAAAGACGGCGACAGGCTCACCACATGTCACTTTGTCCCAAAAATGTCTTCGGACTAAATTTGGAGAAGAGGGCAGAGAAGGTTGGATGATGTATTGTCACACTCAAGGACTAAGATAACCCTCACTTTGGCTCACTGGACACGTTGAACCTTTGAAATTTGGTCTGGTATTTTTCGAGACTGTTATCCCGCCATCAGTCGGTAGCTTACTACATTTGAAGTGTTTTTCTTTACTCATCTTTTACCCACCCAAAAGAGGAGGTACATTCTTACTTTAAGCACATAGAGTAAAGATAGGCCATTACTTTAAATTTCATAGGCTCATATTGACAATAAAAGGAAACTATGTTTACAACAAATACTCTAAGATCCTTTCTGTGTAGGTTATATACACAGAAGATAATCTAATTTATGTTACATCCCTCACAAAGTCGTGTAGGTATACGGTTGGTATACTTAAGTTTTACATTAGCCAGTTTTACTTATTAACGACATTTACAAGTTTCGCCTGCTTGCAATTTAAAGCTTATGAATGCTTGCGGCAGGCTCTTGAGCTCTGTAAAATTAAAACACACGGCTGTGAAAAATAACATATTAAGAATTGGTTTTAATATATCAAGACTCTGATGAAAGTAGACATAGCGGGAGAGAACGTCAGAATCGAAGAAGAAAGTTGAAGACAGGGGTCTTACCCTACTAATAGGGAAGAGGCGTCATGTTTAAATGTGTTATTTAGGTATTTAGTTTTAATGAACATTTAAATATGCTGCCTCTACTGATACAAGAGGAAATACGATAAAAACACATGTTTTATATTTTGCCTTCGTCTGATACTCGTACATATAACCACTACCACAACTTTGACAGCTTGACATTTTTATTTAATTTAATTTATAAATATACATGGTCAGGTAAAGTTACTTTCGATTACATAACATTAACGAATAGCAGCTTGTATAAATATAAGATATGCGCCCCCATATGGGATACCGCACCTTACACCTCTAACGCTGCTACCTGTAACTTGTCTTCACACCATACCCTATACAGGGATAGACTGGGGTCTAGACAATAACGTCCTGTCGACACACTTACCACCGAAGATATTTTCGGGACGATGTACACTTTCTAAATTTTTTATTTATTCGCTTCTTACGTCACTCGTGAAAGGAGGTGAAGGAGTGAGAGTTGGTATTTCGTTGGTATGTTGTATCTCATGAAAACATTACATGTATTTTTTTTAAATATCAAATTCCAAGAATTAATAAATAGGTAGGGATATTGTCATGTATATTGCACTGATCGCAAACTGAATAGCTAAAGCACTCGTGTTATGGAAACTACGAAGGCAATTAAACAACTAGACCGGAGACTACCCAGATAAATTGGTTTTCTACATTGACCCATCCGAGAATTTAACACGCAATCTCAGAGCTCGAGACATCACGAAAATCGGTACGTACACCACTCGCCCACGAAGGTATTAAATAAATAAATAAATAAATAAATAAATAAATAAATAAATAAATAAATAAATAAATAAATAAATAAATAAATAAATAAATAAATAAATAAATAAATAAATAAATAAATAAATAAATAAATAAATAAATAAATAAATAAATAAATAAATAAATAAATAAATAAATAAATAAATAAATAAATAAATAAATAAATAAATAAATAAATAAATAAATAAATAAATAAATAAATAAATAAATAAATAAATAAATAAATAAATAAATAAATAAATAAATAAATAAATAAATAAATAAATAAATAAATAAATAAATAAATAAATAAATAAATAAATAAATAAATAAATAAATAAATAAATAAATAAATAAATAAATAAATAAATAAATAAATAAATAAATAAATAAATAAATAAATAAATAAATAAATAAATAAATAAATAAATAAATAAATAAATAAATAAATAAATAAATAAATAAATAAATAAATAAATAAATAAATAAATAAATAAATAAATAAATAAATAAATAAATAAATAAATAAATAAATAAATAAATAAATAAATAAATAAATAAATAAATAAATAAATAAATAAATAAATAAATAAATAAATAAATAAATAAATAAATAAATAAATAAATAAATAAATAAATAAATAAATAAATAAATAAATAAATAAATAAATAAATAAATAAATAAATAAATAAATAAATAAATAAATAAATAAATAAATAAATAAATAAATAAATAAATAAATAAATAAATAAATAAATAAATAAATAAATAAATAAATAAATAAATAAATAAATAAATAAATAAATAAATAAATAAATAAATAAATAAATAAATAAATAAATAAATAAATAAATAAATAAATAAATAAATAAATAAATAAATAAATAAATAAATAAATAAATAAATAAATAAATAAATAAATAAATAAATAAATAAATAAATAAATAAATAAATAAATAAATAAATAAATAAATAAATAAATAAATAAATAAATAAATAAATAAATAAATAAATAAATAAATAAATAAATAAATAAATAAATAAATAAATAAATAAATAAATAAATAAATAAATAAATAAATAAATAAATAAATAAATAAATAAATAAATAAATAAATAAATAAATAAATAAATAAATAAATAAATAAATAAATAAATAAATAAATAAATAAATAAATAAATAAATAAATAAATAAATAAATAAATAAATAAATAAATAAATAAATAAATAAATAAATAAATAAATAAATAAATAAATAAATAAATAAATAAATAAATAAATAAATAAATAAATAAATAAATAAATAAATAAATAAATAAATAAATAAATAAATAAATAAATAAATAAATAAATAAATAAATAAATAAATAAATAAATAAATAAATAAATAAATAAATAAATAAATAAATAAATAAATAAATAAATAAATAAATAAATAAATAAATAAATAAATAAATAAATAAATAAATAAATAAATAAATAAATAAATAAATAAATAAATAAATAAATAAATAAATAAATAAATAAATAAATAAATAAATAAATAAATAAATAAATAAATAAATAAATAAATAAATAAATAAATAAATAAATAAATAAATAAATAAATAAATAAATAAATAAATAAATAAATAAATAAATAAATAAATAAATAAATAAATAAATAAATAAATAAATAAATAAATAAATAAATAAATAAATAAATAAATAAATAAATAAATAAATAAATAAATAAATAAATAAATAAATAAATAAATAAATAAATAAATAAATAAATAAATAAATAAATAAATAAATAAATAAATAAATAAATAAATAAATAAATAAATAAATAAATAAATAAATAAATAAATAAATAAATAAATAAATAAATAAATAAATAAATAAATAAATAAATAAATAAATAAATAAATAAATAAATAAATAAATAAATAAATAAATAAATAAATAAATAAATAAATAAATAAATAAATAAATAAATAAATAAATAAATAAATAAATAAATAAATAAATATCTTTGTATGATTTAGTGATTATTTATATTATTGGCTATCGCGGCTTTCCCAAAGAATGTCCTCAGTGAAAGGTAGGTTTAAAGACTTATTTGCCTTGACCTCTGCTTTCCCTAGTATGCGGTATATAGATCACTATGGTGATGCAACGAATAAAAAACATAAAAAATATAATACGACCAAATTGTGAACGTCTTCTTTTTCTGTTTATTTAGTGTTTTTCTTTATATCGCATTTGTCTATCTTCTTCTGTATTAAATTTGTAATCCTTTATAAGAATATTGTTTGTTCATAAGTTGTGCTTACCGGAAACTTTGAATTTGCATTGAACAAGCGAACACTTCCGTTTACGTCAATGACCTTGAGCAGGACTGACGTCATTTGCTTATCACTGTTCTTGCTTTGTGCGTATTTAAGTTTTCTCGTATTAAAATATTTCGTTTAATATCGACTTAACTGCCTATCAAAGATTCAGAGTTGCAGGTCACTATGCTGGATTTGAAGGCAGGGTAAACTAAAATATGTGGCCGTAAAATTTTTCTACATACATATGTATGTATGTAGAAAGATTAGAAGACTAGATGGCTCAGTTTGATAGTCATAATGTTACGTTGGAGATATGTATGTACATAAATATCTCCAAGCATAGTGTTGCGGTAGCCAGAGAGAACAGATTGCCAAGTGTCACGATCCTACATATATTCTTTCATACATACATTCTTTCGCTTCTTTCAGATTCATCATCTTCTTCATACATGCACGTCTAGGTATCCGAGTACTCAGGATGATCTCTTCTTCGAGATATTTGTTTACATGCTCATCGAAAGTTAGGTCTACCTCGAAACCATGCAATGTTCACTTTCATACATTTATTTATTTATCTTCACGCACAATCCCTGACGGGGTAGCCAGAGAGAACAGATCGCCAAGTGTCACGATCCCTACATATATTCTTTCATACATACATTCTTTCGCTTCTTTCAGATTCATCATCTTCTTCATACATGCACGTCTAGGTATCCGAGTACTCTTGACCCTCCCCTCTTCGAGCAATTTGCTCACATGGTCTTCGAAAGTTAGTCTCGGTCTACCTCGACACCTTTAACTTTCGCGCTATATATTTTCTTCACCATTCGGTCTTCACTCATTCGCTCAACGTGCCCAAACCATCGAAGCACGCCCTTATCCATTTTTGAGACAAGGTCATCTTTCAAACCTGCCTTTCATATTGCGAATCTCTTCGTTTCGCTTTCGGTCGGCCATGGTAAGGCCGCACATTTTACGAAGAGATCGCATCTCCACTGCATTCAACCTGCTTTTATGCTTCTTCTGGCATACCCAGGTTTCTCCTGGCATACCAGGCGTGCACTTTTCACAACGCCTTGCCTTTTGATTAACGCAGTCAGGGCACCATTGACTTTGTTCCCAGCAGCGACACGCCTGTCCACATCTAAATCACATCTTCCATCCCGGCTAAACGCACTCCCCAAGTATACAATTTCATTCACCTGTTCTAGACATTCCTGATTTACCCAAATTTCGCACTTCGTTCTTTCTTCGTCCGTTTCAAATACCAGAACCTTAGTTTTATTAGCATTCAAACGGAGACCATTAATTTCACATTCTTCTTTCATACACGTGACTAATGCCTGCAGTTCTGCCTCTGATGGTGCAATAAGCACTGCATCATCAGCATAAAGCAGACAATTTACTTTTATGTCACCCAATTTCACACCCAAACAGCTATCTTTCAGCTTCTGTAAACAGCTGTCGAGATACAATATGAACATCCAGGAAGACATGACACAACCCTGTTTTACGCCCGACCATTTACGTTTACATTTACATTGACCATTTCAGCAGTAACTCTGTCTAGTCCCGCAGCCTTACCACATTTAAAACTTCTAATCGCACATTCAATCTCTTTCATACTGATGACCTCAGCGTCATCGAGGTCAGAGTCTGGCGTACTAGTCACGGCGTCACCCCCGGATCCCTCACTAAGATCATCACACGCATACATCTCTCTATAAATCTAAATTCGCTCCATCGCTGCATGACGTCCAATTTTTCTGAGAGGACGTCATTGGTTCCCGAAAGCACTTTATTCATTGTTAAGGCTGTCGCACCACTCCGGGTCCTTCCAACCTCTTTACAGAAGAGTTTGGAGTTCTCCTTAAAGTTGTGCGACCACCTTTCGTCCGCTTCCATTCTACTCCTTTCACGCACTTCCTCATTCAATGCTTTCGTGTGAACTTTCTGGAGCTTATATCTTTCTTTCCTCTTCTCTCTCATATCTTTATCATTACTAGAGTCCAAGTAGTCTAACCATGCTTTCTTCTTCTTATTTACAGCTTCTTTCACTTAGTCATTCCACCATGCATCACCCTTTTTACTACTACCTCTTTTCACAGTTCCACACACGTCTTCCGCTGCACTAACCATTCCATCTCTAAGGGTCTGCAATATTTCTTCCACACATTCTTTCCTGACATCAATGCTGTCCAGATTTTCGGCTACCCTTGCTTGATATTTATCCCTAGTGTCCGCTTCCTGAAGCTTCCAGCTTCGGATGCTACCGACCGACTGTGGTTCTGGTATCGCCGTCCGGTGGCGCCAACCCGCGAACAGACCCCTTAATCTACTAATCACTAGATAGTGATCCGTTCCCAGGTCAGCACCTCGGAACACTCGCGTATCCATCACCTTTTTTCGCAGTCGGTCATCTACCAGGAATAAATCGATCATACTTCTCTCATTCTCTCTTGTTCTAGTATACGTATGGATTTTCTTGTGACTAAACATAGTGTTTGTCACAAGAAGACCCTTTTCCTTGCATACAGCCAGTATAAGCTTGCCAGCATCGTTAACCCTTTTATCGCCAAACATTCCAAGCACCGACTCGTACCCTGGCCGAACGGTACCAACCCATCCATTTAAATCACCACATACAACAATTCTTTCGTTTCCTCTAACCAAGTCTAGAACTTCTCTTACATTCTCCCAAAACTCCTCCAGCTCAGCTCTGGACGACGAAGCTACCGGCGCATAAACAGCCAAAAGAAATAACTTCTTCAGTCCCAATTTAAAGCGAACCCAGAGAAGTCTCGAGTTCACAACCTTATATTCAGTCATAACATCGACCAACCGAGACGATAGCAGCACCCCCACTCCCTGGCAGGCGCTCTCGGTCTCCGGGATTCCGGACCATAGAGCTAACGCCCCGCCAGGGAGCTCCTCAGTACCGCTGCCCTTCCGCTTGGTCTCCGTCAAACACACGTCATCTAATTCTCTTTCTTTCATTATTTCAATCAACTCATGCGTCTTATCTCTCATGCCTCCTCTAACATTCCACGTGCCAACTCTGCACTCCGTCCCCCACCTTCCGCCGTGTCGGGCTATGCGTGACGGGTGGCGGTCCCCATCGCCGCTTTGCGCGCTGCATTTCACACCAACGGGGACGAACTGGTGTGCGTCGCCTTGGGGGGATGCCCTAACTCTCGTTGGCATGGGTGCGCAGCTGTGTAGAATTGCAGCCCTGAAAAGGGCTGGCAGGGGTCGCGACGAGCACGCTTCTACAATGACCCCCTTCACTTTCATGTTTTTTATTTTCAAATAAAAAAAATAATTTCAAGTAAAACACAATATTGAGAATGGTTATTCGTTTATTATAACTCATATTACTTAAAATTAAAGACACTTTAACTTTTACATTGTACTTATTGCCTGCCATACTACCTTAGAGTACAATCAATAAACTAGCCTACGTTTTGTTCCTGAATTGATTTCTCTTAATGTTTCCAATTCCAGTAGAAATCAAATATTGCTTGCTTAAGAAATTTCACATGCTTGCTATTCAAATTATCATTGTAACTCCGACAACCTCCCTGGACGAGTGACGTACACAGGTTATCAGGATGTCGCCAGCTCTGAGGTCCCAAGTTCGATTCCCGATCGGATCAATGTAAAACACTTTTTCTACATTTTCTCGGGTCTGGCTGTTTGTGGTACCTTGTTTCTGATTCCAGTTTACAATTGCTTAAGATGCTTACTTAGGGATCAGTGCTATGTATGTGATGTTGTCCCTATCTATGGATTTATTTATTTTTAAAGACTTGTTTTCAGTCAGTCTCAAGTTAGTTGTTATATTATATACCAACATAATGGCCTGAATATAGTCCGCTGTTGCACAAAGACCTCTCCTGTGGGAGGGTTTGCCATAATCGCCACGTTTGGCAAGCGAATTGTCACTCACGGTACCAGACATGTTGCAATTTGGACGCAGCTGCCCGTCACCGGTCTGCTTATTTTTGTCTGGTATCATTTCGAGATAGTTATCGCGCTACCTGTTGGGAGCCATTCAAGGCTTTTCTTAGCGCTCTTAGGCGCCTCTTACGACACCCAAGACAAGGAGGTGGTGTGTAAGAATATGCTTAAGCCGATAATAATACGGCCCACTAAGAAATAAATAAGTAAAGTGAATCAATCAGTCAGTGGGTAGTCATCCGTAAAGTTTATGAATACTCACAATTTTAAATAACATTTCAGGTGATTTGCGTTAAAAGAAGGCTTTGGTTTACTTTTCAATGATTTATATTTTGATATGTCATAATTTATAATATTGCATTCCGCTTTCCTCCAAGTAGTGCCATTTGCAAGAATATAAAATAAATATTTCTTCACGTTTAATTTTCTAAAACATATAAAATAAAGTTTTAGTGTTACAATAAAACATCTATACAATCTAAAGATGTAAATTTACATACAAATTAATTTTAAACCATAAATTATGTAATGCAAATACAATAAGCAAAATGTAAATAAAAGGAACCAACATTCACACAGTAGATGAAAGGAAATAAGATGTAAGAAGACGGGGAGGAATGAATAATACATACTGTATCGCTTCACACTGAATTGCAACGTGTTGATCTGTCTATAACAATTCCTCTAATAAAGACTGCTTGGTCTCTTGTGCTTTCTTTATTCGCATCTTGATAATGTTCACAATAACGAGCTCCAATCCCTCGCAGATCACTATTTCCTTTGTTATGTTGACACCATTTTCTTTTTACCCAGTGACATGGTCTGCAGCGTCGCTCAGTTCCTCCACAAAATGTTTCTCTATGAAAATTGTGATATCCATTGCCTTGGCCCTTGCAATGAAATCCATGATATCCTCTGTGATGCGACGAATAAGCAGACCTGGTATTATTACACGAAGACTGATTTAAACGGGATTCATGATGAATATTGAGAAGTCCACAACGACCTGGTCCAAAACCACGTCGCTTATCGCAGTGTCGACGTACATGTTGAGGATGTCTAAAAGACTTGGAACCGAAGAAACCCCAATTGGAATTCACTCTCATTTTGATTCGTATATTTTCAGTAGTTGAACAACTAAAAGAGACTGACCGCTCAGTTTCCGATACCGCTTTTTTATGCATAATGTTTACATAAGGTTGTGCAACATTAATAACGTGTTATGAAAATTCGTTTCAATGAAAAATATTGTATTTTGATAGTAGACAATTATTATAATATAGGATATTATTCATTTTAATTATGGATAGTTATTTTCGATATATGACATTAAAAATTTGTGTTTACTTACTTCACGCATCAGCTCTAATAGAGAAAGTAGAGAAATCGGAATCTCGAGTGTCATTTTAGCTTCTTAAATCAAATTAATATTTCTCACTCTAATATATTTTTTTTTTGCCTTTATATGCAATATCATTTTGCTACTAAACGACTTATAAAAGAGGAGTCTCTCAATTCGAAACTTTTATGTATTTAACAAATATTCCTAATTTTATATAAAACGATTTTTGAATTGTATCGCGTTTTTAATTAGTTTTTACAAACTATTTCTATTTCCCGATGATTCGGATGCTGCAAAGAATGATGCGGTAAAGCATACAATCCGAAAATCGTTTTGTTGTAGTTGTGTAGTAAAATGTGTAGTATTCGCGTAAATACAATAAATCATTAAATATTCCTACTTTAGGTATGTGCAAGACTATGTAGAAATGTTTAATTCATAAGTTTTAAATATTTAATAATGAAACGAATACAAAATTAATGAAATGAAACGTATAATTATATACGTAATAATAATATATGGATATGTAAAAGTGCATCAAAGTTAAAATATACACATACGAATCTTAAACATTGTTACAAATTATAATTTTTATTTAGAATGACGATTAAAAATTAATAATTACCATTAAAACTCGTAGCGCGATGCCATATTACCTAGTCCATAGACAGTGACTTTCATTATTGTTCGGGTCCATACTATTTGGAGAGATTCCATTTAATTTATTTGTAAATCACAATCATAGCATACGGCTGTATTCCTACTGTGATTGATTATTCACATGTACAATTATAATGATTTTTTATGCAAACAACTTCATTTCGGTGCATTATACACATGGTTTTACTTTTAAAATAGACTATTATATCTAATATATACATCACCTTCATGCATTCACCCCAAAAATAAACCCTGAAGAAGTCCTTTTGACCTACATTTCATCACAGACTTTTTTTGTACAAAGTGACAGTTGTATTTATGTCCTAACTAACGATATAAATCATACATAAGTTTTTAAAATAATCCTTGGCACGTGCCTACCACCTGGGAATACTCACTTGGCTATCGTGACTATAATATAAAATATATTAATAATATTATGTACAAAAAATATTCACGCATTTCCTTAAAAGTGGGTTACACAAAGCAGATAGTTAAGTCCTTACGACTCGACCTTCGTAGGACCTGGTGAGCCTACCACCGGAAGTACTTCATTGCACAATATTGCGAAAGAATTATCGGTGAGTCATAGTGTTTGATATGGACATTGCGCAATGTTTTGTAAATGTTTATAATATTCAATATGTTTCGTGCGACAGCCGAGTGAGGTCAAAAGACCCGGGTTCGATTCCCAAATTGCAAGTTTATATCGTGGGCTAGGTTATTTATTTTTAGTTTAGTTATTTTCGGTGGAAGGTGGTTCGAAAGGACTTAACTGCCTAGATTTCTCCGTACCCCAGTAAAGAAAACCCAAAAATAAAAATTATACTACTGTGTCGGACAAACACCTTGGGTCAGTGATCCAAAATGACGGCAATGTCGACCGGGACGTAAAGAATAGAATAAATGCGGGATGGATGAAATGGCGACAGGTCTCGGGAATAACTTGCGATCCACGCATGCCTCTTAAACTTAAGGGCAAAGTTTACAAAACGATCATGAGACCTGTCGTATTGTACGGATCAGAGTGCTGGGCAACGAAAGTGACGGATGAAAGAAGAGTGCATGCTGCCGAGATGAGAATGTTGAGATGGATGTGTGGAGTGACTAGGAAAGATCGCATAAAGAATGAGTATATAAGGGGAAGCTTGAAAGTAGCACCAGTGACAGAGAAAATGAAGAGTGGTAGGTTAGCATGGTTCGGGCATGTAATGAGGAGGGAAGAATGTAATATAGGCAAAAGAATGTTAGAGATGAATGTAGATGGACGAAGAGCTATGGGAAGACCAAAAAAACGATGGATGGATTGTGTGAAAGAAGACATGTTGTGCCGACCCCACATAGCATGGGATAAGGGCAGGAAGAAGAGATTTCTCCGTACCCCAGTATTGGCTATTGCTAAAACATATTTATTTATAATTTATATATATGCGTACACACAATTTACTGACTTATTCACGATTTATATTTACTGACGGTGAAAGGCTTATCACCTGTAACATTGTACCAAATAAGCTTCGGTGAAAAGAGAGTCGAAAAAGACGTCTTTGTCTGAACCTCTGCCTACCATAGAATGGTAACTAGCGTGATGATATATTTAACGATCCTAAAAGTACACCGCAATACAGGCGCCTTTAGAAAAAAGAGGATTTGCCATAATCACAGTTTGCGGTCAACGTACCAGATACTTTGCATCGTCTAGTTATTTACTTTTCCTAATTAGTAGTGAACCTGACTTCTAAGGATCAGGATTGCAAGTTGGAATGTCGATAGAAACAGGTATTTGTTCGACTGTGATTTTGATATGTATATATTTAAAGTATCCTTTACGTATCCTATACCGGTGGCTTGAACCTCAGGACGACGATATGATTACAACCTGTCACGTTATCCCAAATAGGAATCGCTGAAAGGTGAGCCGAAAAATTAATTGTCTAAACCTCTTTATATCCCAGTATTTATTATACGAGAACTCATTTAATTATTTATTTGTTTAATTTTTATTTGAAACTCTACAGTGAATTTCAAATGTGCTGAAAAAATTAATAGAATAATTTTATGATAAAAAGGCCTTCGTATAATTAAACAAAAGCGAGGAACAATATGACTTTATCTAAAAGGGCTATAGAAAGTCCTATTTAAGCTGAAGTTAAGTCGTGTGTTTTAAAGATATCCAAAAGGAGCTTAGCTGAGTCTGACTCAGGTTTCAGATTTTATTTATCTTTACGCATTTTCCATTAACGGGGTAATAAATAGATATATAGATAAATAAATAGATAAGTACGACATCACGAAAAATCCTGTGATTCAAAAGAAAGCAGCAGCTTAAACACATATATTATGGATTCCATAATATATGTGCAACAATACCAAATGTAGAAAAACTGTTATCTAAATTGACCCGATCGGGACTCGAAACCAAGGCCTTAGCGCGGGCGACACCATGAAAACCAATGTGTACACCACTCCTCTAATTTTCCTCAAAGGTCCTCAAATTTCTTCATGCACTTGTGCCTTTAAGCTCCTGAGGATCATTCCTAGGGCCTCTTGACTATAATTTTGACTACCCAACCACTTGGCTATCGTGACCTGTAATAAAGGAGTTGTTCAGGACAAATGCATACGTACGTGATAGCCTTTTAAATGTCTAACATACGTCAAAAAC
>JAGSMR010000051.1:17500-77500 GCA_029286605.1 Sericinus montela
TAGGCTCGTACCAATGGGTTTAACAAAAACTTATGTACGAATTATATCGTTGGCTTGGATATAAAGACGGCGACGAGCTCACCACCTGTCCGTTGTCCCGAAAATTCGGTGGAAGCGTGAAGATATTTATTTTATTTATATATTTTTGATAATATATATTATCATAAATTATACCTTGTTATACATATTTATTAATATTTATGTTTATTTTATTTTTATTTTTTATATCTAAATTTTTTTTTTATAGAAAAGGCCGGCAAACGAGCAGGCGGCTCATGAGATGGTAAGTGATTACCGCCGCCCATGAACACCCGCAATACCAGAGGCATAGTAGATGCGTTGCCGGCCTTAGAATCCCCCCCCCCCCACCACCACCCCCAAAGGATTGGGGGGGGGGCCTCCGGTTACCTGCACTCATCAGACGAAACGCAGAAATTTGTTAGACTTCTACTTTACGCCGGTATTCTGTGAGGTCGTGGTACTTCCCCGGACGAGCCGGCCCATTCATGCAACAACAAAAGCTGATGTGTGGCTCTACCTCTGTTAAGGATCTTAACACTTAACCAAGTGGCGACTGGGACTACCGCTTCAGGGACGATGTTTTAAGATATAATAATAACAACTCCTGTATTTAACGGCTTGTGATCTATGTTGTTGATGTTATCAAAATTAAATTTAAGCAGACCACATCGTGAAGCATAGTCTCAGGTGTGAGTTGCCTGTTAACACGATCGCTGATCCGCTTGCCAAGCGTGGCAATTATGCTAAATCCTTGCAGATGGGCATATCCAGCGGTGGGTTTTTACAGGCAGGCAGTAAGGTAAATTACTAGATAAGTTTACGTATTTCAATACCTGCACAACCTGCACTAAACTGTTTCGGAATTATTTAATTCCAAGGGTGCATATTCGCCACATTAATCACGACTCGGTTGCATTGGACGCAGTTGCACTATCCGTTAGTTTGTCATATGAGAACGTTGTGTTTATTTAAGAGCTTTAAATAAGCTTTCAGTAATATAACAAGCTTAGTAAGTAAGCATTGCTTGATCTATTGTACAAACAGACAAAAGCTTTACAATTTAAGTCACTGTCTCTCGTTTTGGGGTTCAAGTGTATAACGATTACTGTAGTCATCCAGATCATAATGAATGGAGTTAGATAATCTACAAAGCTATTAACCAGAGATGTAATTACTTTAATCTTTAGAAGACAAAAGCGAGAATGTAAACAATTAGATGCCGTGATTGCTTTAGGCTCATTTATAACGAGGCGACAAGGACAACCCATTCAAGTAACGGCCGATTGTAATTTTTTAACACTTTTCTACGGTATTATTTATTATGAAATAAGATCGATTGATGGTTTATCACGAGTGCTATGAGATTACAGCATAAGAATATACTATATTCCATAGGATACGACTGACAGAAAAGCCTCAAAATGTCATTCGCTACCGACAGATGGCGGGTGTGACAGAAAACATTTTGGAAAATAAGTAATTATTACTTAAGACGTGTAAGGTGTCTTTCAATTGCCAAGCGTGGTTATTATGGCATTCTCGTTTAAGCGCCTGTCGCTTTCAGTGGAGCCACGTATTGAACTGCACATTATTTAACCGTATTAAGAAAATGGTAAGACAGGTCCTCAGTTTATTATGTACATATGTATCATTACTCTCGGTACATAAGATACTACTACTAAAATAGGACTTCTAGGTTACTTTTTTTAAATTTCCTTATACTCCCGAACAAAGTTTTTGACGTATGTTAGACATTTAAAAGGCTATCACGTACGTATGCATTTATCCTGAACAACTCCTTTATTACAGGTCACGATAGCCAAGTGGTTGGGTAGTCAAAATTCTAGTCAAGAGGCCCTAGGAATAATCCTCAGGAGTTTAAAGGCACAAGTGCATGAAGAAATTTGAGGACCTTTGAGGAAAATTAGAGGAGTGGTGTACACATTGGTTTTCATGGTGTCGCCAGCGCTGAGGCCTTGGTTTCGAGTCCCGATCGGGTCAATTTAGATAACAGTTTTTTCTACATTTGGTATCATCGTTGCACATATATTATGGAATCCATAATATATGTGTTTAAGCTGCTGCTTTCTTTTGAATCACAGGATTTTTCGTGATGTCGTACTTATCTATTTATTTATCTATATATCTATTTATTACCCCGTTAATGGAAAATGCGTAAAGATAAATAAAATCTGAAACCTGAGTCAGACTCAGCTAAGCTCCTTTTGGATATCTTTATAACACACGACTTAACTTCAGCTTAAATAGAACTTTCTATAGCCCTTTTAGATAAAGTCATATTGTTCCTCGCTTTTGGTTAATTATACAAAGGCCTTTTTATTATAAAATTATTCTATTATTTTTTTTCAGCTCATTTGAAATTCACTGTAATGTTTTAAATAAAAATTAAACAAATAAATAATTAAATGAATTCTCGTATAATAAATACTGGGATATAAAGAGGTCTAGAGAATTAATTTTTCGGCTCACCTTTCAGCGATTCCTATTTGGGATAACGTGACAGGTAGTAATCACATCGTCGTTCTGAGGTTTAAGCCACCGGTATAGGATACGTAAAGGATACTTTAAATATATACATATCAAAATCACAGTCGAACAAATACCTGTTTCTATCGACATTCCAACTTGCAATCCTGATCCTTAGAAGTCAGGTTCACTACTAATTAGGAAAAGTAAATAACTAGACGATGCAAAGTATCTGGTACGTTGACCGCAAACTGTGATTATGGCAAATCCTCTTTTTTCTAAAGGCGCCTGTATTGCGGTGTACTTTTAGGATCGTTAAATATATCATCACGCTAGTTACCATTCTATGGTAGGCAGAGGTCTAGACAAAGACGTCTTTTCGACTCTCTTTTCACCGAAGCTTATTTGGTACAATGTTACAGGTGATAAGCCTTTCACCGTCAGTAAATATAAATCGTGAATAAGTCAGTAAATTGTGTGTACGCATATATATAAATTATAAATAAATATGTTTTAGCAATAGCCAATACTGGGGTACGGAGAAATCTCTTCTTCTTCCTGCCCTTATCCCATGCTATGTGGGGTCGGCACAACATGTCTTCTTCTTCCACTCTCCTCTATTTCCCGTCATGTATATACTCACTCCTTTCTTTCTCATGTCTTCTTTCACACAATCCATCCATCGTTTTTTTGGTCTTCCCATAGCTCTTCGTCCATCTACATTCATCTCTAACATTCTTTTGCCTATATTACATTCTTCCCTCCTCATTACATGCCCGAACCATGCTAACCTACCACTCTTCATTTTCTCTGTCACTGGTGCTACTTTCAAGCTTCCCCTTATATACTCATTCTTTATGGGATCTTTCCTAGTCCTCCACATCCATCTCAACATTCTCATCTCGGCAGCATGCACTCTTCTTTCATCCGTCACTTTCGTTGCCCAGCACTCTGATCCGTACAATACGACAGGTCTCATGATCGTTTTGTAAACTTTGCCCTTAAGTTTAAGAGGCATGCGTGGATCGCAAGTTATTCCCGAGACCTGTCGCCATTTCATCCATCCCGCATTTATTCTATTCTTTACGTCCCGGTCGACATTGCCGTCATTTTGGCTCACTGACCCAAGGTGTTTGTCCGACACAGTAGTATAATTTTATTTTGGGTTTTCTTTACTGGGGTACGGAGAAATCTAGGCAGTTAAGTCCTTTCGAACCACCTTCCACCGAAAATAACTAAACTAAAATAAATAACCTAGCCCACGATATAAACTTGCAATTTGGGAATCGAACCCGGGTCTTTTGACCTCACTCGGCTGTCGCACGAAACATATTGAATATTATAAACATTTACAAAACATTGCGCAATGTCCATATCAAACAATATGACTCACCGATAATTCTTTCGCAATATTGTGCAATGAAGTATTTCCGGTGGTAGGCTCACCAGGTCCTACGAAGGTCGAGTCGTAAGGACTTAACTATCTGCTTTGTGTAATCCACATTTGAGGAATTGCGTGAATATTTTTTGTACATAATATTATTAATACATTTTATATTATAGTCACGATAGCCAAGTGAGTATTCCCACGTGGTAGGCACGTGCCAAGGAGTATTTTAAAAACTTATGTATGATTTATATCGTTAGTTAGGACATAAATACAACTGTCACTTTATACAAAAAAAGTCTGTGATGAAATGTAGGTCAAAAGGACTTCTTTAGGGTTTATTTTTGGGGTGAATGTGAAGGTGATGTATATATTAGATATAATAGTCTATTTTAAAAGTAATACCATGTGTATAATGCACCGAAATGAAGTTGTTTGCATAAAAATTCATTATAATTATACATGTGAATAATCAATCACAGTAGGAATACAGCCGTATGCTATGATTGTGATTTACAAACAAATTAAATGGAATCTCTCCAAATAGTATGGACCCGAACAATAATGAAAGTCACTGTCTATGGACTAGGTAAAGGTGTTGGCATCGCGCTACGAGCTTTAATGGTAATTATTAATTTTTAACCGTCATTCTAAATAAAAATTATAATTTGTAACAATATTTAAGATTCATATGTGTATATTTTAACTTTGATGCACTTTTACATATCCATATATTATTATTATAACGTTTCATTTCATTAATTTTGTATTCGTTTCATTATTAAATATTTAAAACTTATGAATTACACATTTCTACATAGTCTTGCACATACCCAAAGTAGGAATATTTAATGATTTATTGTATTTACGCGAATACTACACATTTTACTACACATTTACAACAAAACAATTTTCGGATTTTATGCTTTACAGCATCATTCTTTGCAGCATCCGAATCGTCGGGAAATAGAAATAGTTTGTAAAAACTAATTAAAAACGCGATACAATTCGAAAATTTATGTTTATCTATGTAATTTAAAACATTTTCATTTTTAAATTTGTACAAAACGTTTTTGTACGATTGCAAAAATATTTACCCACCTAATCAATACTATACTATATCTTGATAAGTACAAAATAAAAATAAAACCTGTAACAATTTCCATACCATATTTTGAGAAAGGCTTCGACGAAGGAAATATTTAAATGCCTCTTACCATAAATAAGTGTTCGTACCCTAACCGCAATTTATCATATCATAAGATATTGTATATATTAAAGACGATCAGCGTAACTTTGGGCGAAACCTTCCGCGTTAAAAAAAATCTTTAAGATCTTTACACATTTCACAATACTGAGGTATTCAGAGGCTGAGACAACTTTAGCCGTACGACCCACATTCCACCGGAGCTAATCTAGGATGATAAGCGGTAAAAACGTCATCGTCTTTATGGTAGAAAGCCTTGCAATTAACTTTTACAAATGAAATATTTCTTTTATTATAATAAGATAGTGCATACGCATATCGATTAGCAAATTGGGAATTTGCCACCATTTCGTAATGAAATTCCTCTAATGCAGAAGAAACTGGCAAAAGAAACTCCGTAGATATTATGTTTATTGTTTTTTTACAGGCCATTTGAACATAAATGATTTTATGATCTGTAGAGGTCAACTGCAGGTAAATTAAATTGACATAATTACCTCTTTATGAGATTAGGGTCAAAAATGAGCTAACATTCCACCTGTTGTTAAGCGGTTAAAGTACACCCATGTCACCTGCACAACAGTTCAGTTGTCACACAGCTATTTTCCGCAGAAATGTAATTTAAAAAAGGGATACTGACCTATTTTGTTCATCTTACATAAGTTGAAAAAAAATTGTGATACGAGGTTTAGATTTGCTCGTCGCGACCCCTGCCAGCCCTTTTCAGGGCTGCAATTCTACACAGCTGCGCACCCATGCCAGCGAGGGTTAGGGCGTCCCCCCAAGGCGACGCACACCACTTCGTCCCCGTTGGTGTGGAATACAGCGCGCAAAGTGGCGATGGGGACCGCCACCCGTCACGCACAGCCTGACACGGCGGAAGGTGGAGGACGGAGTGCAGAGTTGGCACGTGTAATGTTAGAGGAGGCATGAGAGATAAGACGAATGAGGTGATTGAAATAATGAAAGAAAGAGAATTAGATGTCGTGTGTTTGTCGGAGACCAAGCGGAAGGGCAGCGGTACTGAAGAGCTCCCTGGCGGGGCGTTAGCTCTATGGTCCGGAGTCCCGGAGAGCGAGAGCGCCTGCCAGGGAGTGGGGGTGCTGCTGTCGTCTCGGTTGGTCGATGTTATGACTGAATATAAGGTTGTGAACTCGAGACTTCTCTGGGTTCGCTTTAAATTTGGACTGACGAAGTTATTCCTTTTGGCTGTTTATGCGCCGGTAGCTTCGTCGTCCAGAGCTAAGCTGGAGGAGTTATGGGAGAATGTAACAGAAGTTCTAGAATTGGTTAGAGGAAACGAAAGAATTGTTGTATGTGGTGATTTGAATGGATAGGTTGGAACCGCTAGACCAGGATACGAGTCGGTGCTTGGTATGTTTGGTGATAAAAGGGATAACGATGCTCGCAAGCTTATACTGGCTGTATGCAAGGAAATGGGTCTTCTTGTAACAACCACTATGTTTAATCACAAGAAAATCCATATGTATACTAGAGAAAGAAAGAATGAGAGAAGTATGATAGATTTGTTCCTGGAGGATGACCGACTGCGAAAACAGGTGATGGATACGCGAGTGTTCGGGGGTGCTGACCTGGAAACCGATCACTATCTAGTGATTACTAGATTTAAGGGCCTGTTCGCGGGTTGGTGCTACCGGACTACATCCGAATCTGGAAGCTTCAGGAAGCAGACACTACGGATAAATATCAAGTAAGGGTAGCCGAAAAGCTGGTCCTTTCAGAAAAATCGGACGTCATGCAGCGATGGAGCGAATTTTATAGAGATGTATGCGTGTGATGATCTTAGTGAGGGATCCGGGGTGACGCCGTGACTGGTATGCCAGACTCGTACCTCGATGATACTGAGGTCATCAGTATGAAAAAGATTGAATGTGCGATTAGAAGTTTGAAATGTGGTAAGGCTGCGGGACTAGACAGAGTTACTGCTGAAATGGTCAAGTATGGTGGGGCACGCATCTGGGAAAGCTTTCATCTGCTGTGCAATTTGTGCTGGCAAACGGGAGCTGTTCCGGATGATTGGCGATCCGCAGTCATTGTGCCTTTATATAAAGTTAAAGGTTCACATTATGACTGCGGGTGCTATCGGGCGAACAGCTTGACCAGTTTAGCAAGTAAAGTTTACTCGAAGGTTTTGACACGTAGGAAATCGGAAAGATTTCTATGGGAGGCACAATGCGGATTTAGACCTGGAAGAGGATGCACGGATCAAATGTTTTCTCTCCGCATGATCACGAGAAAACATTTGATAAGGTTGTAAGGAAGAAAATGTGGGAACTGTTGCCGGGGTATGGTGTGGATGGTCGATTGCTAAGGGCTGTGCATTCACTTTACTGTGACTGTAAAGCCTGTGTGCGGGTAGGGCATGACCTGTCACCCATGTGTAGCGTCCAAACGGGCATAAAACAGGGTAGTGTCATGTCTTCCTGGCTGTTCATACTGTATCTCGACAGCTGTTTACAGAAGCTGAAAGATAGCTGTTTGGGTGTGAAATTGGGTGATATAAAAGTAAATTGTTTGCTTTATGCTGATGATGCAGTGCTTATTGCACCATCAGAGGCAGAACTGCAGGCATTAGTCACGTGTATGAAAGAAGAATGTGAAATTAATGGTCTCCGTTTGAATGCTAATTAAACTAAGGTTCCGGTATTTGAAAGGGACAAAGAAAGAACGAAGTGCGAAATTTGGGTAAATCAGGATTGTCTAGAACAGGCGAATGAAATTGTATACTTGGCGAGTGCGTTTAGCCGGGATGGAAGATATGATTTAGATGTGGACAGGCGTGTCGCTGCCGGGAACAAAGTCAATGGTGCCCTGACTGCGTTAATCAAAGGGCAAGGCGTTGTGAAAAGTGCACGCCTTGCAATACATAACGCAGTGTTGGTACCGACTTTGTTTTATGGCAGCGAAACCTGGGTATGCCAGAAGAAGCATAAAAAGCAGGTTGAATGCAGTGTAGATGCGATCTCTTCGTAAAATGTGCGGCCTTACCATGGCCGACCGAAAGCGAAACGAAGAGATTCGCAATATGGCAGGTTTGAAAGATGACCTTGTCTCAAAAATGGGTAAGGGCGTGCTTCGATGGTTTGGGCACGTTGAGCGAATGAATGAAGACCGAATGGTGAAGAAAATATATAGCGCGAAAGTTAAATTAAAAGGTGTTGAGGTAGACCGAGACTAACTGAAGACCATGTGAGCAAATTGCTCGAAGAGGGGAGGGTCAAGAGTACTCAGATACTCAGACGTGCATGTATGAAGAAGACGATGAATCTGAAAGAAGATAACTAAATAAATAAATAATATATATATATATATATATATATATATATATATATATATATATATATATGTATATATATATATATATATATATATATATATATATATATATATATATATATATATATATATATATATATATATATATATATATATATATATATATATATATATATATATATATATATATATATATATATATATTATTTATATATATATATATATATATATGTATATATATATATATATATATATATATATATATATATATATATATATATATATATATATATATATATATATATATATATATATATATATATATATACATATATATATATATATAAAATAAAACAAATAAATAAATATCTTCACGCAATTCCCAATACAGGGGTAGACAGAGGTCAAGTCTAGACAATTAAGTCCCTTTGAGCCACCTTCCACCAAAGATATTTGCGGGACAACGTGACAGGTGGTGAGCCCGTCGCCGCCTTTATGTCCTAGCCAACGATGAAATTCGTACATAAGTTTTTGAAAAACTCATTGGTACTGCCACCTGGGGATCGAACTCGGGTCTCTCGACTCGAAATTCCGACCACCCAACAAATCGGCTGTCGTGACTTTTAATACTTAGAATAATTTATAATAGATAAGAAAGGACTTGCTGTTATCGCCTCACTTGGATTACCAGAGTACCAGACACCTAGCACGTTAGACGGACTGCCTTTTTGCAATTGTTTGCCGAATTTATTTATAATTTAATATAATATTTTACTATATTTGTGGTGTGTTCAAGACGTTAAATAAATTCTGGTCTATGTCTATGAATTTCGGTTGAGTATTTTTCGAAATGCTTATCTCACGATTTATCAGTCGGTGAAAGTATTTTAAAGGCTTTATCACGTCTAACGTTTGTTCTAACGTCGATACCACAAAGCCAAAGTAAGAAAATAATTTCTTAAATAAAGGATAACATTAAAAAAAGTTTGTAACTTGTTGAAAGCCGTGGTTTTTCTTCTTTTTTTGTTCGTTATTACAAAAATAAAAGCATTCTTAGCGCAGCTGTGAGTTTCGATTACGTAGTATTTTATAAATCTTGAGATGTGTACTTCAGCACTGAGTCTCCTATCAAATTTCCCTCATCATTTTTGATGTTAATGATACATACATACATATGTAACGGCCTATTAAAGTCCACTGCAGGACATAGGCCACTCCCATAGGGAGGATTTGCCATAATCGCCACGCTTGGCAAGCGCAGTACCAGACCACTCGCACCTCAGACACTGCTGCTCATCTAATTATTTTGGTGTGATAATTTTAGAGATGGTTGTCCTACCACATATGGGTTACCAGATATTAAAGGCTGTTTCCCTAAGTAGCCTCTTACGACGACGATGGAAAGAAAGGGAGTGGCAATTTTCTTACGGCGTTACCACACAGTTTTGATACAGATTATTATATACATATAGTTAACAGTGAATCATATAATAAAATTCATTTAAAGTCACGATAGTGATTGAGTAATCTGAATAAATCTTTAAAAAACCGATATTCAGGTGGTAGGCTTGTACTAGTGTTAAAACACAAGTCTGTTTTTTTAACTTATTTTCGATTTATATCTTTTGCTCCATCAAAAGCTGGCGTTAATTCATCACCTGCCAAGATGGGTCAAAATACTTCATTGTTTAGACCTCCTCTGTCTACCCTAGAAAGGAAACCAGCGTACATAATATTAGAAGTTAATAATATTCTGGTAAAAATAAGGTCAATATGCGAAAGAGAGACGAGTAAAATTACAATTATGGATGTGCCTTCCTTCGACTTTCTTCCCGTGCGGACCTCAAGAAATGACTCAAAATCAAAACTACTTTATTTTTCGACAAAATTATATAAATGTCTCGTGTCCCAACCCATAAGTTTTTAATTCTACCACCATTTGGTAATAAGATTCTTCGGAAGAAGTAAGCGAAACTATGAAGATAGTGCAAAAAACGTCGAGATGATGGTGGATGATAGTCGACAGATGGTGGGCTAGGGATCTCAGAACATTAATCAGATCATAAATAACAGAAACAGAGCGGTGACGGGAAGCAGCGTTTAAGGTGTCCAGCCCTTCGATCTCTAACTCTTGCAAATCTGCCAAAGGCAATCCCTGGACATTACCAGGCCGTTAATAATGTTTGTGTGAAATGTTTATATCTTCTCAAAATATTGGCCAATAGAAGTACCTACGGAGTTTCCTTCGCCTGTTTCTTCTTAGAAGAACCTCATCAGGAACGGAGGTAGATTAAAAAAATATTATCGATAAATAAATTGATATTCTTATATGAAAATAAGTGTTTTGATTTGAATAAGTTAAGCTTACTTATTTACATCCAATCGCCTAAGAAAACACGTATGTAAAATGCAAATGTATCTGTAAAAAAAGCTAAGTGAGTTTATTAATATTTCATATTTGCTTGCTTCCATGTTTCTTGTACCTAACATTATCAAGATGTTAAGCTCGTATTTATTTTAAATCTGACAAAATCCTTTCTTATGTGAGTTCAATGTTTCCGGATTTACATTTCTTCTATGATAACTTTTTATTTATATGCTTTTGTGTTAATTTATGAGATAAACTTGTGATAATAAAAGTAACGTTAGCCGTGAGGTTGGGTGAACGGAATTCGTGTCAAGGAGACCCGAGAGAACTCGAACACCAAACAGTTTTTAAAAAAATTATGTATGCTTTATATCGTTGGATTAGACATAAATACGGCAATAGGCTCATCATTTGTCACGTTGTCCCAGAAAATGTCTTCCTTGAAAGATAGATCGAAAGACTTTATTGTCTAGACCTCTGTCTACCTCCAGTATTGGTAACGGCGTTAATCATATTAGTAGTTAATCTTATTGAGAAGTAAGGCCGGCGAGAAGATATTCATTTATTTACTTATTTTTTGCTTATATAATGAGACAAGCTTTTTTTATTGTATCACAGTAAACAACGAGTAAAAGTTTAGTCTTTGAATAAAAGGTTACCGCAATCTACAACTCATTCACAGAGTCAATAACCTAAACGTTTTTTGAGCAAAGCTCGAAACATGACGCCTCAAGTTTGACGCCGCCATTCGACTATTATCGTCAACCACTTCAGATGCAATATTGCAGCTTATTTTGAGTGGTTAAAAGGATACTAGTTATTTTAATTAGAATTGCTATTATTCGTTTAAAAATGTTTTGAAATAAGATGGCAAATAGAAAAAAACATTATTACCGTCGTCTCCTATATGGAATGGCTGTAATTTAACGTCTACCTAAAAATATATTTTAAACCAAAAAAATCAGTTTATCACACTAAAAATACCGGCGTAAGTTTGATTAAAGTCATCAAACGTATGGCTCAAGTCATCGAAGCCAAATTTACTGACTAAAATTCATGTCTTGTCTGCAATGATTCTACTAAAAGTTTGTTATGTTTTTGTGATGATCCTAGACTGTATGTTAATCATTATTTGTAGTTAAAGAAAAACCATAGCTGGGCAGAGAACGAAAACTAGTACAAAAAACGTCGAGATGATGGTGGATGATAGTCGACAGATGGTGGGCTAGGGATCTCAGAACATTAATCAGATCATAAATAACAGAAACAGAGCGGTGACGGGAAGCAGCGTTTAAGGTGTCCAGCCCTTCGATCTCTAACTCTTGCAAATCTGCCAAAGGCAATCCCTGGACATTACCAGGCCGTTAATAATGTTTGTGTGAAATGTTTATATCTTCTCAAAATATTGGCCAATAGAAGTACCTACGGAGTTTCCTTCGCCTGTTTCTTCTTAGAAGAACCTCATCAGGAACGGAGGTAGATTAAAAAAATATTATCGATAAATAAATTGATATTCTTATATGAAAATAAGTGTTTTGATTTGAATAAGTTAAGCTTACTTATTTACATCCAATCGCCTAAGAAAACACGTATGTAAAATGCAAATGTATCTGTAAAAAAAGCTAAGTGAGTTTATTAATATTTCATATTTGCTTGCTTCCATGTTTCTTGTACCTAACATTATCAAGATGTTAAGCTCGTATTTATTTTAAATCTGACAAAATCCTTTCTTATGTGAGTTCAATGTTTCCGGATTTACATTTCTTCTATGATAACTTTTTATTTATATGCTTTTGTGTTAATTTATGAGATAAACTTGTGATAATAAAAGTAACGTTAGCCGTGAGGTTGGGTGAACGGAATTCGTGTCAAGGAGACCCGAGAGAACTCGAACACCAAACAGTTTTAAAAATTATGTATGCTTTATATCGTTGGATTAGACATAAATACGGCAATAGGCTCATCATTTGTCACGTTGTCCCAGAAAATGTCTTCCTTGAAAGATAGATCGAAAGACTTAATTGTCTAGACCTCTGTCTACCCCAGTATTGAGAATTCCGTGAAAATATTTTCTTTTAACTATATTACTTGAATTAACAAACTCAATTAATAAAAATCCAAATTGTTTGCTTTTAATTGAATTAAAATTACCACGTAAAAGAGTAGCCATAATATTAACGTGCAAAGCTCACTCTTAACAAAAGCTTTAAAGTACTTACTGAAAATTGTCAGTGTCCAAAATCGTTGGAGTATATTAAAAGCCTTTTTATAACAAATTTCAGTAAAATGACAAAGACAATACGTAGACATTAATAATAAGATTTATTACAATTTAATTTAAATAACGATAGCCGTGATGGTGAGCGGACTTCGAGTCAAAGAGACCCGAGTTCAAAACTTATGTACGATTAAAAGCGTTGGCTTGGACATAAAGCGGCGGCTGGCTCACCACCTGTCACGTTGTCCCAGAAAATGTCTTCCTTGAAAGATAGATCGAAAGACTTTATTGTCTAGACCTCTGTCTACCCCAGTATTGAGAATTCCGTGAAAATATTTTCTTTTAACTATATTACTTGAATTAACAAACTCAATTAATAAAAATCCAAATTGTTTGCTTTTAATTGAATTAAAATTACCACGTAAAAGAGTAGCCATAATATTAATGTGCAAAGCTCACTCTTAACAAAAGCTTTAAAGCACTTACTGAAAATTGTCAGTGTCCAAAATCGTTGGAGTATATTAAAAGCCTTTTTATAACAAATTTCAGTAAAATGACAAAGACAATACGTAGACATTAATAATAAGATTTATTACAATTTAATTTAAATAACGACAGCCGTGATCGTAAATAGGTGAGCGGACTTCGAGTCAAGAGACCCGAGTTCAAAACTTATGTACGATTAAAAGCGTTGGCTTGGACATAAAGCGGCGGCTGGCTCACCACCTGTCACGTTGTCCCAAAAAATGTCTTCTGTGGAAAGTGGGTCGCAAGGACCAGATGGCAAGCTCCTGTCCTGTCACCTTGGCCCGAAGAATGTCTTCCTTGAAAGATAGATCGAAAGACTTTATTGTCTAGACCTCTGTCTACCCCAGTATTGAGAATTCCGTGAAAATATTTTCTTTTAACTATATTACTTGAATTAACAAACTCAATTAATAAAAATCCAAATTGTTTGCTTTTAATTGAATTAAAATTACCACGTAAAAGAGTAGCCATAATATTAATGTGCAAAGCTCACTCTTAACAAAAGCTTTAAAGCACTTACTGAAAATTGTCAGTGTCCAAAATCGTTGGAGTATATTAAAAGCCTTTTATAACAAATTTCAGTAAAATGACAAAGACAATACGTAGACATTAATAATAAGATTTATTACAATTTAATTTAAATAACGACAGCCGTGATCGTAAATAGGTGAGCGGACTTCGAGTCAAAGAGACCCGAGTTCAAAACTTATGTACGATTAAAAGCGTTGGCTTGGACATAAAGCGGCAGCTGGCTCACCACCTGTCACGTTGTCCCAGAAAATGTCTTCCTTGAAAGATAGATCGAAAGACTTTATTGTCTAGACCTCTGACTACCCCAGTATTGAGAATGCCCTGAAGATATTTTCTTTTAACTATATTACTTGAATTAACAAGCTCAATCGATAAAAATCCAAACTGTTTGCTTTTAATTTAATTAAAATCACTACGTAAACGAGTAGCCATAATATTAACGTGCAAAGCTCCCTCTTAACAAAAGCTTTAAAGTAATTACTGAAAATTGTCAGTGTCCAAAATCTTTGGAGAATATTAAAAGCCTTTTTATAACAAATTTCAGTAAAGTGACAAAGACAATACGTAGCCATTAATAATAAGATTTATTACAATTTAATTTAAATAACGATAGCCGTGATTTTAAATAGGTGAGCGGACTTCGAGTCAAGAGACCCGAGTTTAAAACTTATGTACGATTAAAAGCGTTGGCTTGGACATAAAGCGGCGACGGGCTCACCACCTGTCGCGTTGTCCCAAAAAATGTCTTCTGTGGAAAGTGGATCGCAGGGACCAGATGGCAGACTCCTGCCCTGTCACCTTGTCCCGAAAAATGTCTTTGGTGATTCAAAAGGTCTATCTGTCTACCCCAGACCTCTATCTATCCCTGTCCGGTGTAAATATTTTTATAGCCCAACCAGATAGCCTAATTGATAGTGATCCTGCAATCAAGTAAGAGTCAAATCTAATCCCGCCAGGAGCAAATAAAAAATAAGCCAGTTGTGACTTAATTACTTACGAGAAAAGAGCCTTTACCTTTCTCAAAGGCCGGCAACGCATCTGCTATGCCTCTGGTATTGCGGGTGTTCATGAGTGGCGATAATCACTTACCATCACGTGAGCCACCTGCTCGTTTGCCTCCCTTTTCTATAAAAAAAACCATCTGTCTACCTTAGTACTGGGAATATTCGTACAGATTAAAATGTGATTAGTAGAGAATTTTTTTTATCTTATAAGTTTTCATTTAGTTTTCTTATTAATAACGAGTAAATTTTGAATAAAGTATAGCTTTTTCATTCGTTTCATAGTTTTGTCTCTAAGGTCTATATTCGATTGCACGGATATCGGTCTTAGAGATTAAATGCCCGCAAACTAAAGGTCGTTTTACGCCTCGAGGAATATCTTTATCTACTTTATAGAACTTGTACTCGTATATATACTAACAGGTTACAGTTTAATTTGATATCTGAAAGTAATTTGATATGAAGACCTGAATGGATGAATGGCGTAAACGCCGGTTGTCATGGTGTAGCCAGCTCTGAGGTTTGGATTCGATTCCCGAACGGTTTAATGTAGAAAATCACTTTTTCTACATTGCCTCGGGTCTGGGTGTTTTGGTGCCTTCGGTATTTCAGACTTTATAACACAAGTGCTTTAGGTGCTTACCTTAGCATCAGTGCAATATATGTAATGTTATGTATATTTATTTATTTATTTATTGTGGTTTAATTCACAATTATTTTTAGTCCTTACGAATCCACCAAAGAGTCCAACACTGTAAGCACTACATAACAATATGCTCTCTCTCCTGTCAATATGTCACAATCTACAGATGAAGTCATTTGACTGAAGAATTTAATAAAATCTGAATGTACGTTACCCCTCACACATATACATACATTACACGTAGGTGACATTGTCGGGCCGAGTTAAACTTGACATCGTTACAAAATAAATGATCCTCGGAACTTCGCGCTTATTACGTGTAACTGTTCTTTAGTATCTAAAACATATGGCGTTTATTTGATAATCTTCTCGCAATTTCCTATAGTAGAGTAGGCAGAAGTCTAGACAATGTCCTTTTGACCCCCTTCTCACCGAAGCTTATTTGGGAAGACTTGACAGGTAAGGAGCCTATCGACGTTTTAATGTCCAAGCTAACGGTACAACTTATTCATACATTCATATATCGAGCAGAAATATTATATTCATATTCATCACACTATTATGTAACAATAATTTCAACATAGTATAAACGCTATTAAATTAATGAGAAATTTTAAAATCAACTGACAGGGGCGGGATTCGAACTCGCAACCCCTGCACGATTACCTCGCGACCTTCACGTATAGTGTCGGTCACTGGATTTATGTTATTTTATTTTTATTTATAATATAAACATATTGTGTTTATTTATATCCCTTATTACGTATCCTATTAGTACGAGCCTACCTGGGGGTCCACCACGGGTCTCACGACTCGAATTCCGATCACCCAACCACTTCGCTATCGTGGTCATATACAAAAGAATTTAAAAATAGGCAGGACAAGGTCTGCTCCAGCTACCTTTACATTTACATTAGTTTTATGAAGTCAGTAGTATAAATTTTCGAAAATATTTATTATATTGTATTCAAACAAATTAGAGAACTTATTAAAACTAATGAAGCATTCCCTGAAATTTTACGAATTTTATCTTGACTAAATCTTAGCCTGAATTTCGCTTGCGCTGAGATGAAATTGTCAGCATAACTTCTAACCTTAATCTGTTTAGATTTTGATTAAACATTTTTCACGCCATTTGTATGGGCATTAGTAATTGTGTTAGGCTATTGAGATGTGAATGCAAAGAAGTTTATTTTTCGAGACAAGGTATGACCCAAACCGAATTTAACAAGGGAGAAGGGGCGTAGGGTTTTAATAGTCGTAGTTAATAGTTTTTAGCCAATTACTCGTCCGCGCTTAGTTCCAAACTTCCTTTGAGATCCTTTGATTATAGAACCAAAAAAATACAACAAAATTCAGTACACTCTCAATTGTAACCCTAGCGCAATAAGTGAAAGAAATTCACACTTAGTATTTAATCAAAGTTGTGTACAAAGAGCATAATTTCCTCACCAATTTGTTACATTTATAGACCTAAATTAAGCAAGGGAAACTAGGCAGACAGTGTCATTATGACATAGACTATAGATAAACAGAGAAAAAATAGATTGATTTGTAATATTATTAAATATTAGATTTATCTGTATTAATTACATTTTTATATATTACATATTATTATGAATTAGATGTATCTCGACAGCTGTTTACAGAAGCTGAAAGATACTGAAGCTGTTTGGGTGTGAAATTGGGTGACATAAAAGTAAATTGTCTGCTGTATGCTGATGATGCAGTGCTTATTGCACCATCAGAGGCAGAACTGCAGGCAGTAGTCACGTGAATGAAAGAAGAATGTGAAATTAATGGTCTCCGTTTGAATGCTAATAAAACTAAGGTTCTGGTATTTTGAAGGGACGAAGAAAGAACGAAGTTCGAAATTTGAGTAAATCAGGAATGTCTTGTGACAGGTGAATGAAATTGTATTCTAGGGGAGTGCGTTTAGCCGGGATGGAAGATGTGATTTAGATGTGGACAGGCGTGTCATTGCCGGGAACAAAGTCAAAGGTGCCCTGACTGCGTTAGTCAAAAAAGAAGGTAGTGAAAAGTGCACGCCTTGTAATACATAACGCAGTGTTGGTACCGACTTTGTTATATGGCAGCGAAACCTGAGTATGCCAGAAGAAGCATAAAAGCAGGTTGAATGCAGTGAAGATGCGATCTCTTCTTAAAATGTGAGAAGAAAAACGAAGAGATTCGCAATAAGGCAGGTTTGAAAGATGACCTTATCACTTAAACGTAAACGGTGACGTTGCGGATGTCAGTGCTACTAGAAGTACGCAAAGCTTGTCGCGAAATAAAAATTAATATCTACGTCTAAAGTTGTGATATCGATGTTTTGAAACATTTTTTCTGGACTTTAAAAACTGGTGCATATGTTAATAAATTAATCATTTGTGTGTGCTTAAGGATTGTGGTGAAAGAAAATTGAAATAAAACATCTAAAATGAAATATAAGAGGTACCTTTATTAATAACTGTAATGTACATCGTCTATTTACCCTCGAACTACTAAGTGTCAATTACAATATATAGTCGGCGACATCTAGTGATAATCATCTGCATCATTACATTGCATTTTACTTAAACTAATGCTATGAAGTGCAGTGCGTGCGGAAAGTTTATGGTGGCGGTAGAGGGCGTTACGTGTCCTAAATGCGATAGAAAATCACACAGGGCCTACGTTAAAGTTCCTGAAGGTGTGCAGGTCCAACCTACTTGGTTGTGCCCGAACTGTAAAATACGGACGCCCCGAAAGACAGATCAGAATACGCCTGTGCGAGGACTTAATTCCAAGTATATTATCAAGCAAAGCGAAGAGAAACCCCAAAGCCCGGTGGCGCAAGGCTTCAAAGAGTCGGAACTAGCTCTTGAACTAAGTAGATTTAGAGAAGAACTGCGAGAAACCAGGGAAGAATTTAGATCTTTCCGACAGGAGATGTTTAATTTGCGTAAGTCCATAAAATCGTGTGAAGATCGCGTAGATACATTAGAAAACAAATACATCCGTCTTGAAGAACAACAAACCCAAAGTTGAGTCCAAAAATGTCGGCGGCAAAATTCAGGATCTCGAGACGATTATTGCGGACTTAAGAGCAGATTTAAATGATCGAGACCAACAGCTGCTGTACAATGATATAGAAGTCGCAGGCATTCCAGAAGAGGGCGCAGAAAATGTTCTACACATTGTGACTGCGTGCGCTACTAAGCTGGGCGTAACCCTAGAAGAGCGCGATGTAGTGAGTTGTGTGCGAGTTGGTCTTGTGCGCGACGAGCAGAGTAGGCTAGCGAAGCCACGTCCCATAGTCGCGCGGCTGGCGCGCAGGCACACGCGCGACACTCTGCTGCGGGCCGCGCCAGTGCGCCGCTCCTTAACTACTGAAGGTCTAGGTCTCCGCTCCGAAAATACACGAGCCTTCTATATAAACGAACGGCTCACTAAATTGAACCACAATGTATTTTTTAGAACTAAGTAATTCGCTCGGCGATTTGATTGGCGCTACGTATGGTCAAAAGAGGGAAAAATTTATACTCGTCGAGAACACGGAACAACGTCTTATCGCATAAAAAGTGAAATAGATCTCGAGAGGGTTTTTGGAACAAATTCAGTTGAGGCTATCGGAAACAATGGAAATAAAATATAAAAGTCATAATTATCTGAATTTTTTAAATATTATCTTGTTCTGCTATTGCTCATTTTTATGTAAGTCGTTGATAATTGTGTTTGTATTTTTATTTATGAACTATTTTAGTATTCTATTTCTGTCAAATGAAATATACTATGCCTATACTCGTATGTGGAATAATAATATATCCTGGTTAGTTCTGTCACAAAATTCTAACATCAATGTATTGAAAAGATTCACTAGCGTTTTGTCTTTAAGTTCTGCAATACATACATACACTAATTACTATACGAGTACATTAAGGCACAAGAAAATTGACTCAATAGATAACTATTTAAAAATTTGTGACATCCCCATAAATATTATTTATTCTATCCAATCACATGAAATTAATTTTGCCTGTACAAGAAGCAAATCAAGGTTAAATTTTACGCGTCGGAACCTATTATGTCAAATAAATATGTCTATCTAAAATTCGTTTATGGCTTCTAAAAGTAACGTAAAAGTTGGTCTTTTAAATGCAGGATCCCTTGGGACGCGGCACGATGAATTTATTGTCGCAATGCAACGGCATAGTGTCGATATCATGGCCATCAATGAGACGTGGCTGCGGGAGGGCGAAGAGGGGCGCGCGGCCGCGGTGCCCGGCTACCGGATGCGGCACGCGCCGCGTCCGCCCGGCGTGCGCGCGCGCGGCGGCGGCGTCGGCTTCTATGTGAAGCGAGGCGTCGGCGTCCGCGCGCTGCCTCACCCGCCGGCCCCGCCAGTAGAACAAATGTAGATCTCGACCTCTAGCGGCGGAAAGCAACTCGTTATCAGTACCGCGTATAGACCGCCGTGGCTGAATGTCGATACATTCATAGACGCGCTTTCCGTTACGATGGGGACTTTTTCATGGAGCCAAAATTTACTTCTTCTCGGTGATTTTAATATTAATATGTTAAATATGACGCATAATACCACTATAAAGCTAAATAATTTTCTTTCTTGCTTTAAATTAAAACAGCATGTAACTAGGCCAACACACTTTACGGAATATAGCGAGACTTTAAGTGACGTAATATGTACCGACATAAAAGTAAACGCAGTTACTGTAGAATTTATACGCGAATTAAGTAGTCATGCTTTTATTACATGTGAAATTGATATGAGTAAAAAAAAGCCGGCACTATTAACAATAATGAGTAGGAGAATCTCTGACATAGACGAGGGAGACTTTCATAAGGACCTTACATCAATAAATTGGAAAGAAATTCAGAGTATCGCGGATGTAAATAATCAGGTAGTGCTATTTAACACAGCCATACTTACACTGTTTGAAATACACGCACCTCTTAGAATAAAAAACAATTAAACATCAGCAATTCCCGTGGCTAACCTTTAATATAAAATTGATGATGAAAAAACGAGATGACGCATACATTAAAATGAGAAAAAAGGAATAAGGTACATTGTTTTGTAAGGGTTGGTACAAAATATCGTACCATTGAAAATCTTATTAATTTTAATTTACAATATTGCTAATGAATTTCAGATATTACTCTATGATATATTATAACAAGCGAGCGGACATGTGCAACTGCGTTCATTGCAGCAGTCCCGGTGATTAATGTAGCTAATATTCAACATTGGAATTGAAGTGTTACGGAAGAGTATACTACAAATTGTGGATGTATGTTACAGGTTGTGTTTAGAAAGAGACAAACTCATACGAAAGCTGCATATTTTTATTAATACGAGAACAATCTTGTATTATAATAATTTTTTTTAATTATCCAAACAATACTAAAATTATTCCACTTATTACTTAATTAAGCAGATCGTGACTGCTCGTCAAGCCGTGTCTGGATGATCGAAATTCGAGTCAAGAGACCCGAGTTCGATCCCCAAGTAGTAAGCTCATACCAAAGTTTTTTTAATTCTTAAATTTATGTACGATTCATATCGTTGTCATGGACAGAAAGACGCCATCTTTCGCGTTGCCCAAAAAAAAGTAGACACACAGTGCCTGTCAACGCGAGAACAAAATTAGGCAGTGCCGGATTTAGAGCGACACGTGCCAGCGTTAATTAATCATCAATGAAACATTAAAATTAGATACATATCTAAACATACACGCACATACACACACACACACACACACACACACGCACGCACGCACGCACGCACGCACGCACGCACGCACGCACGCACGCACGCACGCACGCACGCACGCACGCACGCACGCACGCACGCACGCACGCACGCACGCACGCACGCACGCACGCACACGCACGCACACACACACACACACACACATGCACGCACGCACGCACGCACGCACGCACGCACGCACGCATGCACACACACACACACACACACACACACACACACACACACACACACACACACTCACACACACACACACACTTCACAGTGGTAGAGCCACGCATCAGCTTTTGTTAATGCATGAATGGGCCGGGTCGACCGAGGAAGTCCCACGACCTCACAGAATACTCACTCAGAATACAGCACTCTAAGGGAGGCAACTCATCTGCTAAGCCTCTGGTATTACGGGTGTTCATGGGCGTCGGTAATCACTTACCATCACGTGAGCCACCTGCTCGTTTGCTTACCTTTTCTATAAAAAAAAAACACACACACACACACACACACACACTCACCCTCACATACACACATTTATAATTATAATAATATGCGTACTTAGTTTTTAGTTTTCATTATTTTAATTTTTCTTTTTTTTTGTCTTAACCTTATTATTATTAACTGATTACTACAACAATGTAAGAGTCATCCAACATAAAAGTGATAACATACTTTTTTATTTTTATAAAGTAGGAACCTGTTATTGGCTATAAGTATAATTTTAATATTTTTTGTTATATTTTTAATATGCTGTTGGTTCTATGATAATAAATAAAAAAAAGTTGTTTAGTTACCTTGACACACTCCCCACTTATTTCCTATTGCGGGACCTTAATAGAATAGTATGTGGAGGAAAATGAATAAAAAGAAAGAAATTGAATGAAAAAAAGTCACGATAGCCGAGTGGTTGGGTAGTCGGAATTTCGAGTCAGGAGACACGAATTCGATCCCCAGGTGGCTTGCTCGTACCAATGGGTTTCAAAAACTTATGTACGAATTATATCATTGGCAATTTTTTTTATAGAAAAGGTAGACAAACGAGCAGGTGGCTCACGTGATGGTAAGTGATTACCACCGCCCATGAACACCCGCAAAACCAAAGGCATAGAACAACACGGCTTCCGTAGCGGTCATTCTACATCGACGCAACTGGCCCGTGTGTTACTCTACTTAGCGGCCGAACAACATCGCGACCGCTGCTGTCTGGGGGTCTTACTAGACATGGAGAAGGCCTTCGACAGAGTGTGGCATACGGGATTAATTAATAAGCTAATACAAGAAGAAAACATACCGCCTGGCTACGTACGATTAGTAGAATCGTTCTTAGTAGGGCGTAGCTTCTACGTCACCGTCGAGCAAGCCGATTCGGCGGTACGCACTATAGAAGCAGGCGTCCCACAGGGCAGTTGTCTTTCTCCTTGCCTGTACGCAATCTACACCAACGATATCCCCACGCTCGAGGGTCGCGTCCGAGAGTGGGAAGACGATGTCATGCTCGCACTCTACGCGGACGACAGCGCGTACTTTACGACGTCCCGTCAGGCAAACATCGCTGCCAAGAAGATGCAGCGACTGTTGGACCTATTACCTGAATGGTTAGATAAATGGCGGACTCTGTCGAAGGCCTTCTCCATGTCTAGTAAGACCCCAGACAGCAGCGGTCGCGATGTTGTTCGGCCGCTAAGTAGAGTAACACACGGGCCAGTTGCGTCGATGTAGAATGACCGCTACATATATGTATATGTATATATATATATGTATATATATATATATATATATATATATATATACATATATATATATATATATATATATATATATATGTATATATATATATATATATATATATATATATATATATATATATATATATATATATATATATATATATATATATATATATATATATATATATATATATATATATATATATATATATATATATATATATATATATATATATATATATATATATATATATATATATATATATATATATATATATATATATATATATATAGAATGTAGAAAAACTTTTCTACATTTTCTCAAGGAATTAACTCCGAAAACTAAAGTAAATCTGCTCGAAATTTTGTATAGAAAATACTTTTCTATACATGGGATAATGTTGCTCCTACTCGTGAGTTACCCGTTATTTAAAAATGCGCTCTGGTTTCTTCTTGTCTTGAAGAAGAACAGAAGAATCCATTTCAAATAAACAGAAAGACAACGCCAGTCCAGAATAATTTCGATAGCATTCAAATTAATACCTTTATTTCAATTTATACCTTTACTTCAGTATACCCTGTTTTGATACTCATTTGCACGTTCTGATGTTGGTAAGCACACACGCTAGTTCGTTTAAAGATATTTAATATAAAAAAAGAAAGAAATAAAACTTAATTTTGATAGTTCTTTGCTTTTTTGTGAGTAAAAACTTCTGCGCCAACTGTCTGAAGTCACGCTATAGCAAACTTACATGGGAACGCGTCTATATGTAAATCATCCTTTATTTCCATTATTTGAACTCATTTGGAATATAATGGAGGCTGAATTCAATTACGAAAGTTCTCCATTAGGCATTTTACCGAAGTTGTAATTTTCAACCACATATGATGGCGGTTATAATAATTTACATTTACTTATTTGTTCATCTTCACACAGAATCCCTTACGGGGTAGCCAGAGTGAACAGATCGGCAAGTATCATTATACATACTCCTTTCGCTTCTTTCAAATTTATAACTATATTCATACAGGTCAATCATCGTAGGTTATGGGAATCTCTTCGTCTCGTTTTGGTTCGTCCAAGGTAACGCCGCATATTTTATGAAGACATGCTATCTTTTTGCAGGCGCTGAAAGTTTCGGTGCCATATATAAAAGTCAGTTGACTCGAATTCAAGTCATCTAACCACGGTGACTGTCGTGACTGTTTATAGATCAAATAAAAATATATTAATAGTCGTTTTATATAAACGCGTAGTTCCTGTGAATGGCGTAAGAGGCGACAAAGTGAACATACGATTATAAGCTAACCAAAGATACCGGTATATCTCAAAAAATACGAGATCAAAATTTTGAGTAATTTTCTTCATCGGATCCTGAGATGGAGACAATGAGACCCCAGCCGGTAAGGTGCCCTATCCAACAAAGAAAAATACAATATCGAAAACCTCCGTGAACGAGTGGCTTACACACTGGTTTTCATGGTGTCGCCAAACCTGAGATCCCGGGTTCGATTCCCGGTTGGGTTAATGTAGAAAACACTTTTTCTACAGTGTCTTGGGTCTCCTCTTCGTTTTTTTCTTATTACAAAATGCAATTGCTGAAGCTATTTATTTGGGGATAAGATCAATTTGTTTAATGTGGTCACTATTTATGTATGTATTTATATATTTATTTGACGTAGATATAATCTAACAAAAAAAGAATAGAAAAACAACTCCTTGAACTGGGTCCTTTCTTAAAGTTGATAAAAAATGTCCAAAAGGTACAAAATAAAACAAATCAATACCGAGGACACAGATTTGTGAAAATGGGTATTGTACTTTACACTCATAATTCTCTTTGTGCTGGTACTTGTTAGAGGATATGGATTATAAGTTGCGATTGAAGAGGAGTTTCCGCATTGCGTTTCACCGTCCTCCCTTTTTACGTCATATAGTGAACTTTCACAGGCCGTCCGTCATACAGGTTCTAATACAGAAATGTTTTAAGATTAGTTCAATATAATGCCCCCAATCTACGGCATGTTCTTGACTTTAACAATCTATATACGGGTTTTACAAATAATACGGGTTTTACATACGCATTTTAAATATTTTTCAATTTCTTAATAAAGGAACTTTGTTCGCCACAAACAATCCTGTTATAGATTTAATAATATAAAGTCTAAGTCAAAGTTAACCTGACTTTGTTAGTCTAGTCTCATTAAAACTTTAAAAGCTATTTTCCGCAGGAAGTTCAAAGCATTGAAGATCGATATATTAATACTCCGATCAGTGAAGTAAAGTAAATAGAAATAGCGATTTATTATTATTTATTTATTGAAGTATGTATAATATCTTCATTACATTCCCAATACTGGGGTAGACAGAGTTCTAGACAATTATGTTCTCTCGTCCCATCTTTCAATGAAGAGTTTTTTTGGGATAACTAAACAATTAAATCCTTTACACACACTTTCCACCGAAGACAGTTTTTGTAATAGTATGACAGGTGGGGTGCCTGTCGCCGTCTTTTTGTCTCATCCAACAATATAAATCCTAAAAATGTTTAAATAAAAAAACCGTTTGGTGCGAGCCGACCACCTGGGCTTTGAACTCAGGTCTCTTAACTAGAATTCCGATCGCTCAACCACTCTAACTAAACACAACCACTCGTGGGTAGAAACATAAGTTATGTTTGAATATATTTAAAATATATTAATACAATGAAATAATGTATTACATATATTAAAAAATTTGTGACATCTTTTAAGCATTTAAAAACAAAACAGTAAAGTTTTATATTTTAAAAAAGCCAAAAAAAAACAAAAAGTCATGATAGCCGAGTGGCAGGGTGGTCGTAACTTTGAGTCGAGAGACCCAGAGTTCAATCCCCAGGTGGCAGGCTTGTACCAATGGGTTTTTCAAAAACTTATGTATAAATTATATCGTTGGCTTGGACATAAAGACGGCGACGGGCTCACCACCTGTCACGTAGTCCCGAAAATATCTTCGGTGGAAGGAGGGTCGAAGGGACTTAATTGTCTAGACTAGACCTCTGTCTACACCTGTATTGGGAAATGCGTGAAGAACCATAGTTATAAACACACATCTGTTCTGCATCTTCGATTCATACACAATATAACTAAACCTAATAAATTTTGTTACCTGGTACTACTGGCCAAGGATGAACACACACAAGAAGTGTCAGACTACAGGACCTTCTGTTGACAGGGCCTTCTGGTCTAGCTTCTCCACATTATGCTTGTCATTCTTTTTCATTAGTGTTATATAACCCAAAGTATTTCTGATTCAGTTTTAACCTTTTCATTCATTTTCATTGAATAGCCACCACTCAGCTTCCATATTTTGCTTTGTTTTTTTTTTTTAATTTCTTGTCATCACTTCGGACACAAAGAACCACAAAAGTAAAGCGAATGCAGTAGAACCATAAAAGAAATGAAGTGAATATGATGAAACAAATGTGGTGTTTAAGGATCTTGACACTTGGTTATAGATATTTTTGTTATAGTTCTATTGCAGACAAAGTACCAGGCATACGCAATTTAAGATAATGTTGACATAATTACAAACAAAGGAAGTTTAAAAGTTAAATCACAAAATTAGAAATAACTTTACGAAAGGAATGCGGAAGGGAACCCGTGACTCTTTACACTAATAATTTGTCGGGAAATATCTGAACTCGTTGGAAATAATCTACAGAAAGAAGAAAACATGCAAAGTTGGCGAATTATATAGTCGTACCTGATATAAATTTAAAATATCTGCCTAACTTATTTTCAATAACGTAAATTGCACTGTAGTATTTTTTTTATCTTCACGCATTTCTCAATACAGGGGTAGCCAGAAGTGTAGACAATTTGTCTCTTCAACAGGCGTTTACTTCTTATAAATCTCATATATTATTGTTATTCGTATGTCGAGGGAAGTATATACGTGTTTTATCTGATTTATTCATGGTTGCCGAATGGTTTAGTGATCGAAATTCGAGTTAAGAGATCCGAATTCGATCCCCAAGGCTCGTACTAATGGGGTTTTTTAATAACTTAAGTACGATATATGTCTTTCGCATAGAATCAAAGACGACGGCTGGGTCACCACCTGTCCACCACGTTGTTACAAAAAAAGTCTTCGATGGAAGGTGGACAGGATATAAATGTCTAGACCTCTATATACTCTTGTATTGGAAATCTTCAATGGAATCATCTTTTAGCACTGTACTCATATTCTTAGATGAGATAAAATCTCTAGAATCGCCACACCGTTACGAGACGTAGCTACAATTTGTGCATATATACATGTACACATAGCAGACTGCGAACGCTTCTAGATAAATAAAAAAAAAACATTTATTGCTATAAAATTTATAACAACTGTTTTGCCATGTGTTAAGACAGCTGATAATACAAAAATTGTTAACTCCCGATTAATAAATATATATTTTAAATACACATACGTAACATATAGCGAGTATAGACGTTTAGCTTTTCATTTCTGTCGGCATTCCCGGAGTGCAACCCGTAATTTTATTTATCTTCTTTAAAATGTATCACCGCAATTATTACCGTGGATATCTGTAACAGGCAATTAGGAAATAAACATTAATAGTAGCAATGGCTAACGATAGACGTTTGGATAACCTCTTTGAACAATAACCAACCAAAATAAATGACCAGTAAGGCGAATGCTAATCCGCTTGCTGGCCGAAAAAATATATTTAATTTATGACGGCAAATTTAATTTATAGGAAAGGCCATTGTCCTTAGCAAGATTGAAAGAACATTTGCAAATGTACGCAATGTTTTAAATCAGTCCATATCATGCACTACACGGGTTTGCAAATTTGAGAATTTTCAAATGGACGCGGATCAATTTTATTACAACATGATCATCAATGTGATTATTATTATTAAACTTAATTTGAACGAAGTAAGAAAGAAAATATAGCTTATATTGGAAATTTCTCTAAAAATAAACTTGAGTGAGTTCATACTCATCATACAGATATTTCCCCCTCGCGGGATTAGTACTCATAACAATTAGCATAGAAAGGGAGGTCACTACGAATAAACTATTGAGTGGTATCTTAGTTTGTTTACCACTATTAATGAAATAAAAAAGACAAATAACTTTTATAGTATTAAAATTTTTTCTCATAATTTTATTTCCTATTTTCAGACTTAAGTGTTCTGGGTGACTTTCCAAACAGGGGATCCATCCTAAACAAGTTGGTTGTTTTATCATTTTCATTATGATTTTTAAAATAAAAAAAATATCTTCACGCAATTTCCCATACAGGGTTAGACACAGGTCTAGTCTAGACAAATAAGTCCCTTTTACCCACATTCCACCGGAGATATTTTCGAGACAATGTGACAGGTGGTGAGCCCATCGCCGTCTTTATGTACGAGCCAACTTTATAATTTGTACATTACTTTTCAAATCACATTGGTATGAGCCTACCACATGGGGATCGGACTCGGGTTACGATAGCCCGAGTGTCCCGAGTTTGATCCCCAGGGCACGTACCAATGGGTTTTTTTTAAATCTTACGTACAATTTCTATCGTTCGTGGAAATAAAGACAGCGTCGACCTGTCACGTTGACCCAATAAAATCATCAGTGTCAACGTGGTTCGAAACGACTTAATAGTCTAGACCTCTGTCTACACCTGTATTGCGAATGGCATGAAGATTTGATTATAATAATAAACTGCGGAAGAACCTCCAAAAACCCTGTATAGAAATCATATAATACATATAGAAATGAAAAATATAGAAAAATATTTCAATGCTATTTAAAGTGCAGTAAATCGTGCTGAAGGAGGCGCCTTTAATTTATCCGCAGTATTATAGTCTGAACCGAGAAATAAAGTGTAATAAAAACTGAATATAAAATATTATAAGGCCGCATGCATATTAAAATTGGACTATAAATATTTCTGTGTACTTCGGGAGGCATACTGAAGTGTATTTATATATTTGTTTTCAATTTTGATAATTCTTGGTAATTCTTAACGGGTATTTTTAATCTGAGAGACGATTTAAGATAATTCTAGCATTCCAATTAGATAGAGAGGCCGTCTAAGTTGCAATGTTTGTGTCTGGAGTAATTTACGATAATATTCGAATGACGGACCTCAACCTTTGTCGTTTTGTAGTACGAACCATAGACCATTAGGCTATATATTTTTACACTTACTTAATGGTTAAGGATGCTTTTTTAACAGCAACTAAGGTATATCAAAACATATCTGCTATTAGATCTGATGGTTTATCGACATTGAATTTAGAATAATACTGCTGATTCAAAACAAATTGAATGCTTTTATTTTCAATAATATATGAAATAGTAAATACAGGCGCAGTGAATTATTTCATGTCATTGTCATTTTATGTAGTATTACTATTTTTATACTTTACTGGCACCAAAATAAAGAAAACGTGCGTTGTGAGGGTTAAAGTGTCTGAATCTATGACCGCAACTCTATTACCAATAAAGCTGTAAGCATTTTTTAGCCTTTTATGATACGAAAACGCGTATAGAAAGATAGCTTAAATCTTATAAAATTATACCAACTCAGTAGCTTCTGCGTATTTGTATATTCAGTGACTCCATTAGTTATTAAATTGAACTGCACCCTGGTGCTTTCGATGTAACCTTACGCACGTATAATGCCATTGGATACATGACTACTATCCGATTTTTGAGAAAAGTCACTAAAAATAAAATATACAATATAACAACTAAAAATAAAATATACAATATATTTTATTTTTAGTTGTTTGAATGAACACGCGCTAAAATTGTCTAAACTGCGCGCATTTTCCGATACTGAGGTAATCAGAGATCTAGTCAATTTAGTTTTTTCGACCCACATTACACCGGAGCTTTTTATGGTGAGCCTGTCAACGTCCAAGACAACATTAAGCTAATTCGCAGTCGTTTTCTAAATTTGCTAATAGTTATTATTTTTTTATTTATTTCTATGACACAGTGTACTTAAATTAAAAATACAAATGAGCAAAAAAAAAATAAAACTAAAAATTAAATATGCCTTAACAAAAGAAAAATGATGGAAAAACGTATTTGCAACAATACGCTATTCCCAATGCAGGGGTAGACGAAATAGTATAGACAATTAAGTCGTTTGGAACCACCTTCCACCGAAAATATTTTGGGACAACGTGACAGGTGGTGAGACCGTGGCCTTCCTAATTAATTATATAATTCGTACTTAAGTTTTTTAAAGAACCCATTGGTACGAGCATGGATCTCACCTTGGGATTAACCTCGAGTCTCTTGACACGAATTACGTTCATCCAACCACTCCGCTATCGTGTCTTATTTCTAAATGTAAATGTATTTCTGCTAATTAAACCTTTTAGCGCCAAAAGCGCGCTCTGTGTGAGAGCACTTACCGAATATCAAAATTTGCGGGAAAATTTTTAAATAAATTTCTTTTATACAAACCTTTTTAAGACAAAGCAAAAAAACTGTACTCAAACATATGAAAAAACAAAGCTGTATAGAAAAATATTTACTAAACGGCTTACAAAAGTTCATAGGCCTCTCCTCAGTTGAGTCTTCCTCTCCAGGTTTTCAATAATCACTACGCTTGGCAAGCGAATTGGCAATCTCAGTATCACACAACACGCATATTAGACTGCCACCAATCACCGGTGTGCTTAATTTCAGTCCGATATATTTTTAAGATTAAATGCCCAGACAATTATGTCCTTTCGACTCACCTTTCACCGAAGACCTGGGGATGGAACTCGGGTCTCTCAACTCGAATTTCCATCACCTAACCACTGAGCTGTCTTGACTATTCATGTATTTTTGATTTGCACTTGGATACTGCATTTATTCAGCATACTTTTGAAATTTCTTAACAAAACCAAAATCAATTTCAAAATACCTTAACAATAAATAACAATAGTCCATCGATTCTGATATCTGAAAGGTGAATGGCAACAAGAAAATTGCAAAGCACGGGCGCATGCAATTTCGTTGTTAGTATCCAATATTGCTTCCAGGTTGAAATTTTCGTCAAATATTGCTAAATCAATATTATCTTCACGTTTGAGCCGAGCCATCGTTCTGCTAGCACGTGCTACCAACACGTCGGGGATTTGGTTATAAATATGTTTTGCTAAGCAAATCACTAGATACTGTAATGTCCGAATATACATAGGTATATTATAATAGTCATAGGTATATTAATATTTAGAGGTAAAATAAATACAAATAATGAAATTGTCACGCATTTCCCAAAACAGGAGTAGCTAGATAGATTTCCAACTATGCCTACATAACTTTGGAGCTTGATTTGGGCCAACACGGCGTGGTGTCGTTATTATTCCAAGCTAATGATATAAATCGTATTTATTTTTGGAAAAACTTATTGGTATATTGGTATCTAAACAACTCCTGGTGATCGAACTCAGGTCTCTTGACTCGAATTCCGATCACAACACTCGTTATCGTGACTTTTTGGAATAATGAAATAATGTATAATTTTCATTAGTTTTAACACCGGGCTATGGTATAGAAGTGTTACTTTTTTATTTAGTGTTAAGCGTGCGTATACATGTTGCATCAATTACATGCCATTTATTAATAAAAAAAAGTCACGATAGCCGAGTGGGTGGGTGATCGGAATTCGAGACAAGAGACTCGACTTCGATCACCAAGTGGTGGGCTTGTATCAATGGGTTCTTTTAAAAACTTACCTATGATTTATATCTTGGACATGAAGACGGCGACAAACTCACCACCAGACGCGTTGTCCTAAAAACTGTCTTCGGTGAAAGTGGAGTAGAAAGTACTTAAAAATCTAAAACTCTACCTACTCCTGTATTTATATTTTTAATTATTATTTATTTATTATTAGATTGTATGTGTGTTTTAATGTGTATTATGAAGTCTTATTAGATTGGATCTTACAGTGATACCGTTAGCCAATAATTTATTTATTTATTACAACTTTCAGATGTTATCATATCACTTTCTAAAATGACCTGTAAATCCATTGCTGAACATAGACGTCTCCGTTTTACTATAATCTAAATAATTTACTGGATGATTGGCGATTACTCTATCAAACTCATTGAATTTTATACGCTGCGGCCCGTCACCGGTCTGCTTCATTTTGGACTTTCTTTCTTCTTATATAACATAATTTTTATTTGTAAATTCACAAAATTATGTCATATAAAAAGAACAATGTTTAAATTATCTTGGCTACGGCTATGTCTTTTACTCTGGTTCAGCTGCAGATGTCTTCGTTACGAATTCTACCACGCAGAGAAAGGCCGAACGCAGAGATAGCCCGCTGAAAATATACGGATGCAGTGAAGGATCACGTGTTAGATTCGTAGTTCATCATTGGCAACACGCACTGGTTGTATATTATGTCTTTAGATTTTGAGGTGTACTCGAAGAGAAAATGTGTCAAATTTCCCCGAACGCTGCCCCGACGAGTTGCATTCGTCGATTGATCTCTGGGTCAAAGTTAGGATACTACATACATTTGGAATAGAATACATATATATTATACAATACATAAAAGCGTAATACTAATCCAGATGTGAGAATGTTTTATAGGTTTCCATGTTAACCCTTATTTTTGTCTCATAAATGATAATCATTTTCCATTGCTATGTTTGAAGATACTACATTTTTTGTTAATTTAATAATAGACTAAACCACAGCGAAGCATGATGGACTGTAACTTGTGTAATAAATACATAGACAGGGAAAACATCATGAACTATGCTCTGATTCAAAAGTAAGTAGCTAAAGTACATATATTATGGAATAAGAAATAACGAACAGTCACGATAGCCAAGTGGTTGGGTGGTCGTAATTTCGAGTCAAGAGACCCGAGTTCGATCCCCAGGTGGCAGTCTTGTACCAAAGGGTTTTTCAAAAACTTATGTGCGAATTATATCGTTGGCTTGGACATGAAGACGGCGACGGCACCACTTAACTGTCTAGACTAGGCCTCTGTCTACCCATGTATTGGTAATTGCGTGAAGATATTATTTTATATACCTTTCTTCAATTTAAGATAACAATACATTTGCCCAGTTCAATATGACTTAATTTTTCTTGATAACTTTTCACACAGTATGTGACTAAAATCCATAAATAAAAAAAAAAAACTTTGATAATCAGTGAAATTTTATATGTCTCGCTATTAAAAACTGCTCTAACTTCTAACCATATGTCATACCTTCACAAATATGACACACTAATACGATAACTCCATCCACACCATAATGATGCAATGTTTATTGAATTTTTAAGCATGCACAAGACCAGCATTGGTCTTTTCTTATTAAATTAAAGACAAATTTAATAAAATAGCCTACGGTACGGAGATCGCAGGTTCGATACCGCCCGTTTTGATTTTTGAATAACAAAAAATCGATCATGATTTGCATGCTTAAAAATTAAATACACATAGCATCATAAACCCTCTTAAAGTAAAACTGTTCTTAAGCATATGAAAACGCAAAACTGTAGAAAAATGTTTTAAATTTTTTCCACTGTTATTTACTCCACGGCCTAAAAAGTTCAAAGGTCTGTCTTGTAAGGAGAGTTTGGCATAATCGCTACGCATAATGGCATGGCAATATAAGTACCTCATATCTTCCACCTTAGAAGCTGCCATCCGATAGTTTTCTGCAGAATTTTAGTGCACGTTTTGCGATGGATATAATTTTTGGGATGGATTTTTAATTGGGATGGATGGATATAACCTCAAACTGCTCAAAATCTGACGATACAAGAATAAATATTACGAAACTGATGAACTGAACGGTTGCTCATTTCCGCTTAATTCCGCATCGCTAAATTCGAAACGACCGCTAATCTTGTAGTCAATTTCTATTATACGGTCGGATTTAAGTGGCAGTTCACGTCGCAAATAGTCCACTTTAATTATGCAGGAAACTAATCGATCTGTAAGAATAATCGAATATTATATAAGAAGTAATTAAAACTTAATAAATAATATAAATGTACAGATAGGAACAACATTACATACATTGCTCTATTCTGATAAAATAATTTCTCCCTATCATATGCATGCAGACGATTTTCAACTGTACGCTCAGTCCACTCTTGAATCCTTGCCCACTGCTGTTGATGCCTAATAGCTATAAGTAGTTAGAGCAAAAGCTATGGCCTTACAATTAATCCTCATAAGTCAAAAGCTATAATTATTGGTAGAGTTGGCTTCATTTCAAGAGTTGACAGTTAAAGGAAGTTAGTAAGAAGGTATTCGCTGCCATGGGTTCTTTGCAACGCTTACGTTCTTTTCTTCCCAATCCTACTATGATTATGTTAGCACAATCCTTGCTTCTTTCCATTCTCGATTATTCAGATGCAATCTATCTTGACTTAACCGAGGATCAATTAAATAAGCTTGAGCGAATTCAAAACTTAGCTATTAGGTTCATTTTTGGTCTACGCAAGTATGTATGACCATGTCTCGTCGTCGTGAATTTCGTTTTAAGCTCAAGTGGTTACCCATTCGCCTTCGCCGGAATCTTCATACTGTTTCTCTTCTGTACTGTGTATTGTTCAATCCTACGATTCCTAGTTATTTAAAGGATAACTTTAAGTTTCTAGGTCACGACCGATCTGATCGAGTTCTGCGATCAGCTGGAGAACTCATTCTTTCCAGAAAGGGGTTTTCTATATCGTCCAGAAATCGAATCTAGGACATCGGAGCTACACCTTGTAAACCTGTACAAACGCTACTCGACTATAGAAGTCACCTACTATGATTTTTTAAAGTTAATTGTTTATATTTTGTTATTAACTAAAAACTACAATAATCAAACAGCTCTAATCTTTCTGGCATGATACTGTGAAACCTCCTTAGTTTAAAGATGCTTTGACATGCAACTTCTTTAGAAACAGCTTCGCATGAGGACTCTACCGACCGATCCTCTCGGCAAATGGAACAAATATATAGTCTTCCATCAAACACTTATATTTACGCCACTTATCTGATTGAGCTGGGGCGACATCAGAAGCGCTAATATGACAGGTCACAAAAGTGTCTTATTTATTAGAATCGACCGGTTTAGGTCCGTTTGTCTCCCATATCATAAATGTCAACAGAAAGCTATTAAATATCAGGAGATAGGCAACAGCATCTTTCTGAAAAAATAAAATATCTTCAACGCCATTCCTAATACAGAAGTGGACAGAGGTCTATACAATTTAGTTCTTTCGGGTAAATTTTCAACGAAGACATGTTTTGGGACAACGTGACTGGTATTGAGCTCGTCGCTGTCCAAGCCAACGCCATAATTCATACTTAAGTTTTTGAAAAAACTTGGGGATTATAGGTTACATAGATACAAAAATTGCGGCCTGTTAAAGTCCACTACTGTATATGTGCCTCTCCCATAAGGATGATTTGCTCCTGTCAATTACTCGAGTCATGGACGTTTATATGTGTTTATTAATATTTATCTTTGTAAATATATACGTAAAATAAATAAATAAAATAAATATCTTCACGCAATTCCCAATACAGGGGTAGACAGAGGTCTAGTCTAGACAATTAATTACCTTTGACCCACCTTCCACCGAAGATATTTTCGGAACAACGTGACAGGAGGTGAGCCCGTCGCCGCCTTTATGTCCAAGCCAACGATATGAATCGTACATAGGTTTTTGAAAAAACCCATTGGTACGAGCCTGCCACTTGGGGATCGAACTCGGGTCTCTCGACTCGAAGTTCCGACCATCCATCCACTCGGCTATCGTGACATTAATATATTCGTATGTATCGTGACATTAATATTAATATATACGTAATAAATATATACGTATGTAAGTATATTATACTATTACGTATTACATTACCTTACTTATTATATTAACATCGACATACCAACGGCGCTAGACCCGCCACCTATCACGTTGTTCTAAATAAGCTTCGGTGAATATTGGGTCCAAAAAATGTTCACTGTCTAGACCTATGCATACACCAGAATGTGAAATTGCATGAATATACTATAAAAACTAACTAAACACGATAATTTTTACTGTAGCTCAAATAATAAATAAAGTTTATCTTGTGAAAATAGATTCAACGAGAAAACAAGTCATTAAATTTAGTACATCTCTCTAAAGTACTCCGTTTTTTTTATAATTTATACTTATTAATTAAGTTTAATTTATATAAAAATATGCATTAATTTGCTCCTAAAACCCACCTGCTACCACTGTTCATTAATTCTCTCTGCATTCTGAAATTATTTCTCTAAAACTTACCATGGACACCCAACTTATTAACAATTTGGAAAAACTTGAAAAATTGTTTGGTTCACGAATGCATGAGTATGAAGAAAAGCAACAAAAGGTTTCTGCCGGTACAAGCTCCATACAACCCGACATCGCAACATTATCACGTGAGTTTTTCGAATTTAAATCCTTTGTGTGGCAGACATTGTCTACCATGAAATCACAAATTGAGCTTCTCTCCCGTGGTCTAGACAGACATGAAACGGCCATGAGAAGAAAAGTGCTACTTCTACATGGAGTACCTGAGAAACAAAATGAAAAGTTACTGGACGTGGTGCACAAAATATTTATCAATCATTTACAGCTATCGGATGTACATGTTTGCCACCAACAAGGCTCATCGGGGAATAAGATTCGCCATGTTTTAATAAGATTTCTCTACATGGAGCACCGTCACCTCGTATGGGACAACAAAACCTCTTTAAAAGGCACTGGCATAACCGTTTCTGAATTCCTGACCAAGTCTAGGCATCGTGTGTTTACTGCAGCCCGGAATCACTTTGGTGTCAAACAGTGTTGGATAACTGAAGGCAAAATTACCATAATTCTTCCCGATAAATCCAGGCGTAAGATTGAATCAATGGGAGAACTGGAGTTACTTATTTCGCAGTTTCCGAGTCCTGACGATGAAAACACTTCTTCACCTAAGTCAGCTCCGGTGAAAACTAGTAATGCTCCTAGAAAGGGCCGAAAACGTAATTGATAATCCGAGTTTCTTATGATGTTATTTTATCACTGCACATTTTGCTTGTGTTGTGTACCTGTATGTAAACTTTTTAATTTAGTAGCACATACTTTAGGATAAGTGAAAGTTAATATCTATTTTTTTTCTCACTTCGTAGGTAGTAAACATTTAGAACTTCTTGCTATGTCTCTGTTTTGTTTTGTTAATGTCACTGCAATTAACGTGTCATAGTGACGTTACTGTCTCGACCAATAGATTTACGTGTATAGTTATTTTTCTCTTTTGTAACGGCCTTAGGCAACGGCCTTCTGAACATGCGTCCTTTCCATTTTTATTATGATTCGAGATAGTGCGTAATAACTGTCATTGTTCATTACGTTAATTTTTATTATGTTCTAGTATATTATAGATAACGATTAAGTAAAAAATTTATGTTCGTAGCTTGTTAACGGTTATTCCGTTCCATGTGTTTATAACTTATAATTTTTTTTCTTCTTTTGAGTTTTTCAATGTTAGGGATTGTCTCTTTTTTTCACTTATGTATGTAATTTAATATTTAATTGTTTCTTGGTACAATAGAATAAGTTAGATTTTTTTTCTCTCTTTGAATAGATTTAAGGTTTCATGATCAGTAAAATTTCTTCCATTATTCCAGTGAGTGGTGAGTGGAGCAGATTGAATGCGTATATATATTTAAATCTTATTTTAAAGTATAATTTAGTTAAGTTTTATTTTATTCATTCACATATATCAAAAGTATACACAGAAATTTATATATTTATATTTTTAACATAACACCTGCATATTTTTTTTTATTATTGTTATTGTTTGTACCACTAAGTAAATTTAATTATGAATGATGTTGATATCGGTGACAATTATTTCTCATGTTCTTCGGCTGATTGTACCTTTGCCAGTGCCGATAGCGACTCTTCTGAACTGTTAACACTGCATGAACAGTTATCTTCCTTGTGTTCCATATACCCTTTAAGCTTTAATGTTGCACACATAAATGTCCAAAGTGTTCCACGTCATTACTCTGATCTTCTGGCATCCATTAGCAATGATCCCATTGATGCGCTTCTCATTTCTGAGTCTTTTCTCAAACCCTCTATTCCTTCCTCTCAGTATGCATTACCAGAATTTATTCTTATCCGTAACGACCGAATCGGTAAAGGCTGTGGTGGCGTTACCATCTACCTGCGTGCCGATATTCCTTGTAAAGTCGTTAACGCATCTCCTTCTGAATATTCGGGATCTGCAGAATATCTTTTTGTTGAATTGAATTTAAATAGTACAAAAATCTTACTGGCAGTATTCTACAGTCCTAATCTTACCATAAATTACTTTGATAATCTCGATAAAATTCTCAGCGATCTTTGTCCCATTTATGAGAATGTGATTTTGATGGGCGATTTTAATACGTGCTTGCTGAAAAATGACTTCCGTACCTCTAGACTCACATCTCTCTTAAATTCCTTCAATCTCCAGATTTTACCCCTTTCTGCTACCCATAATTTTCCAAATTGCTCTCCTTCGCTTTAAGATCTTATGATCGTTTCCTCTCCCTCCAGCATAATCTCTCATGGCCAAATACCTGCCACGTTGTCCTACCATGACTTAATTTATCTATGTTATCATATTCGGGCTCCCAAACGCAAATCTCAATATCTTCTTCTTCGTAGTTATAAGGACATTAACTTGAAGGCGCTGAAGCGTGATGCTAATGCCATAGACTGGTCTCACATATTAAATAACGATTTTAATATCGACGAGAAGATTTGTGAATTTACTTCGACAGTATTACAACTATATGATAAGCATGCCCCTATCCGAAGAGTTAAGGTTAAACGAAATCCAGAACCATGGTTAAGTGCTGAAATCAAGAATCTCATGGGTCGCCGAGAGAACCGATGTCCTTCTGACTACAATTTATCCCCGTACAAAGTACTGCGCAACCGCTGCAATCGTCTGTGTAGAGATACAAAGAGACGCTATTTCCATGATTTTCTTATAAATCGAAGCTCCACTGATGTGTGAAGATTTTTAAGATCCGTTGGCGTCGGCAAGTCTCCTTATGCAGTTTGTCGTTATTTTGATGTTAATGATCTCAACGAATATTTTTCTAAATCCACCTTTGCTATCGATCCTAACGTCAAGTCACGTACACTGCTCGCGTTATCTGACATGCCGAGGCCATCTTTCTCCTCTTTTAATCTCACCTCTGTCTCTGAAGAGTGCGTCAAAAAATCCGTACTTGCTATTTCTTCTTCTTCGGTTGGTATCGACAACTTGTGCTTAAAAGTGATCGCTTTAATTTTACCATCTTTCCTTCCAATCCTTACCCACCTATTCAACTATTCACTTACTCCTTACCCGTATCCATCAAAGTGGAAGCAAGCACACGTCATACCTCTTCCTAAAAACACTTCCCCTTCTATGCTTTCCCACTTTCGCCCCATTTCAATACTGCCTTTTCTTTCCAAAGTTCTTGAGCACATAGTCAATAATCAGCTATCCTCTTTTTTAATATCCAACTCTCTTTTAAACTCTTTTCAATCTGGTTTTCGGCCCGGTCACAGCACTTATAAAAATTACGGACGACATTAGATAGGCAATAGAAAATAAGCAATTGACGGTACTGGTGTTGCTTGATTTCAGTAACGAATTTTCCTCCGTAGATTTCGATATTCTCTTGGCGACTCTTAAATCCATTAATATTTCTTCCACTGCTATTAAGTGGTTTGATTCATATATTCGGGGTCGCTCACAGCGTGTTCGCATTGACGATTCTTTTTCTGATTCATGCGAACTGGCTACTGGCGTGCCTCAGGGTGGCGTTCTCTGCCCTCTTCTTTTTCTGTCTTTATTAATTCCGTTACTTCTGTCATTTCTTCCAACTTCCATCTTTACGCAGACGACCTGCAGCTATATCGTCATTTCCTCCCTACAGAATCTGATTTAGCCATTTGACTGATAAATCATGATTTAAGTCGGATATACAATTGGTCCAAATCCTTCGGGCTTTTTATTAATGCTAGCAAATCTCAGGCTATAATTGTAGGCAGCAGACATGCGCGAAATATGTTGGTATCCGCAGTGATAGCATCAGTAAAATTAGGTAACGATGTTATACCTTATACAGAAACGGTCAAGGATCTTGGGGTTATTATCGATTCCAACTTATCGTGGCATGCCCATGTTAATTAAGAAGTAAGTCGTAAGGTTCACTTTTCTTTCCATTCGATGAAGTGCCTTCAAGGTTTTTTGCCCTTAAGAACTAAGATCACTCTGGCCCAAATGTTAATCCAACCCATCATTGATTACGCTGATGCCTGCTACTTGGATGCTACAGAGGAGCTTCTGAATAAGTTTGAGCGCCTGCAAAATCTTTGCATTCATTTTATTTTCGGTATCCGCGAGTATAACCATGTATCTCATCTTCGCAAAGATCTCAAGTGGTTCCCAATTCGTTTTCGGAGGAATACTAGGATTTTATGTTTGCTTTTAAATATTTTGCGCATGTCATCATCTCCGCGTTACCTCCGCGAGCGATTCTCCTTCGCTCGTCCATCATCCCTTCCCTGTAGAACCCATCTACAATCCCTACTTAAATTCCTCCTCATCATAGCGCCTCATATTCCCACTCCTTCTCTGTTCATGCAGTAAAATTGTGGAATGATCTTCCTCAACATATTCGAGAGTGCAAAACTATTTCACTTTTCAAAAAAAGAGTCAAAGAGCACTATATGTCCTTAGTAGTATAGTTTTCTGGCTATTATGTTATGTGTGTTGTGTCTTATGTATAATTATTTATATGTTTGTAGGTGTTTGAGTATATTCTATGTGTATTTTTTTGTATATATGTGTATGTATATATTTTTCTAAGTATTATCTATATTAGTATTATATTTGTACGCGCGAAATCTACCTTTTTATTTATCCATACTCCAATCTCAGGTCTGCTGGAAGAACTTTCTTAATAAATAAGCAGTACCTTTGTACAAACTTTTCCTCTTATTATATTTCTTCTTTCATTTATATTGTGTGTACATAAATTTCTAAATAATAATAATAAATACATTTGACAGCACTGTTTTGTTTGGAATCTCTAGTTCTGTGGAAACTTCGGGATAAAATGTGTACTAAAAATACTCTTACATAGAATGTCAAGTCAATAATATGTAACGTTGTGTAAAAATGTCCATTCAATAGATCGGCTATTTCTCAGGGTTGACAGGCGTAAATAAACATAAGATTTTCAATATACGTAGATAAAAAAAATTGCCATTGGTTCTCAGTTACCGAGTGATATCGGCGTAAGAAGCCACCACCATTCTTCCCATCCATGTTGTAAAATATGTCTGATAAAATCCTTGTAAATAGCATTGGCCACCGCTAGATGGCAGGATAAACATCTCGTAAGATATCACCCCAAGATAAAGCAGACCGATCCCCAATCTGCTTCTCTTCTTTCTCTTCCAAGCATGCCGATAATGGAAAATCTTATAATCGAGGGTTTTGTATCGGAAATTTATAGGCATTTAAGAAATTAAATAATAAAAAAACCTAAAATTAAATAATAAAAACACTTTTTTCAAATCCAAGTTTCACATAGCCGCATATGTATAACTAGGTTTCCTTTGCAATAAATTTACATATTTGTGTTGATTCATACATATACATATATATATATACATATATATATATATATATATATATATATATATATATATATATATATATATATATATATATATATATATATATATATATATATATATATATATATATATATATATATATATATATATATATATATATATATATATATATATATATATATATATATATATATATATATATATATATATATAACGAACGAACGAAAGATATCAGAGCCCGTTATCGAATTGATACAGCAGTAATTGGTTTGAGAACAGGTTAATAAAATGCAGTATTCTATTCAAGGACCTCGTTCATAAATAGAAGAAATAAATTAATACTTGAAAGTGTAGCCGCTTTAGCACAGATTTTGTCCGCAAGCCAAATTTGATTCCCAATCGAAAAAAATTAGGAAATAAAATAAAAAGGAAATATAAAAAATAAAAATAGAGAGTGAATGAGGAATAGCGGTAAAAATCTATTACTATAGAATCCCATTTCTAACTAAAGTTCATCCGAATCGGTAAGGCTGGGAATTTGTAACTAACAAAGTCACTTTCGTATTTATATTAGTATTAAGAATATATATTATGTGCCATGCATGGAGCTATTTGTCTATATATATATATATATATATATATATATATATATATATATATATATATATATATATATATATATATATATATATGTATATATATATATATATATATATATATATATATATATATATATATATATATATATATATATATATATATATGTATATATATATATATATATATATATATATATATATATATATATATATATATATATATATATATATATATATATATATATATATATATATATATATATATATATATATATATATATATATATATATATATATATATATATATATATATATATATATATATATATATATATATATATATATATATATATATATATATATATAGGGTAGACAGACGTCTAGAAAATTAAGTCCCTTTGAGCCACCTTCCACGAAAGATATTTTCAGAACAACGTGACAGGTGGTGAGCCCGTCGCCATCTTTATGCCCAAGCCAACGATATAATAATCCAATATATCACAGTAAATAATCTGCATTCTTTTTTATAACTTTTTTCCGCGTCATTGTCCACGGCACATTTGTTTTAATGTATTTTATGCAACTACGATACTTCTATTTAGGCTGGATTTTGTATTTATTGTATAACTTAGTGTCTTTTACACTAAATGCAGATCAATTCAGATTCAAACATTTATTAAGAAACATATATTTGTATGTCTAGATACCCGATTGTGATCCCCAGGTGGCTCTGACCAATGAGTTTTTTCGTACGATTAATATTATTGATCATCCTACCTACCGCCATCTTTATGTCCAAGATGGCGATAGGCTTAACACCTGTCACGTCGTTCCAAAAATGTTCTTCGTTGAACGGTTGATTATTAAGGATAGCGTGAAGTTATTGTATCGAAGTTAGACTCTACCAATAGACTTGAATCTTCCCGTTTCCGAATACATAATTCTACAGTTACTTCTTGAACGGTGAGTCAAAAGAACTTAAATGTGTTTTTTTAATAAAGAATTAAATTATAAATAAAGAATTTCATAAATCGATAGTCAGTTTCGTAATCTGCCACCGTTCCGTAATGAGGTTCCCCTGACGGGTATTAGACAGACAAGATTAATAATTTATCCCTCTCTTTCATATTGGTATGAATGAAATATGATAGTCATATATGTATATTTTTATACGTAACTATTATACAATTAGAGCTGTAATAAATCGTGTGATATTCCGATACCCACGTAATCCGTGGAGACTGAGATTTGAGACTAAAGTAAGTCCGCGGAGGGTTAATTTACGACTAATGCCAACGGAAACTTTATCTATATTTTACTTAAGGTTAGTTAAAAAACACATTTGAAGCAGCTGAAACGCAATCCTATTTTTTAATGTAAAGGCATTTCTCCAACACAACACATCTATCGATAAAGCAAATTACTTCATATTATTGTGGTTAATAGCACAGGAAACGCCCTTAAATATTTTATATTGAGTGTATACGAGCACGATGGCCGCGTGCTTAGGTGATTGGAAATGGATTCGAGAGACCCAAGTTCTTTTCCCAGGTGATAGGCTCGTAAATATAAGTTTTTTCAACATTTATGTACGAATATATCGTTGGCTTGACACTGCGACAGGCCACTTCAACCCATAACACCTATAAACCATAGCTTTCTAACTAAACAACAATGCCTAGGAACGGTTCCAAATGGTCTTCCTCATAATTTCTGAATATAAAGCGAGAGTTTCAGTCAAATTTCATTATGTATTCTAACATTTGTATTTAAATTACAGCCCTGAGAAGGACCTTCCTGAGCAGAACAAATTAAAATTCAAGAGAATTTATTATTCTTTTACAATTCTATTTGTGAACACAATAAAGTAAATGTTTGAGCTTGGAGTACACAATTTGAAGTAGATTGATTTTATGATCTATTTACTCTATAAACGATTTATTCACTATCTGCGATAAAAACACAGACAATATATCTATTACAGACAATAATAGATAACAATAAACAGAATTTTCAATAAACGCCACATTTTGAGAGCGGAACAGGCCGTCTTATAAAAAAATAAGTCACGATAGCCGAGTGGGTTTGTGATCGGAATTCGAGTTAAGAGACCCGAGTTCGATCCTCAAGGCTTCAGGCTCCAAGGCCAATGGATTTTTTCAAAACTCATGTCCGATTTACATCTTTGCCTTGGACAAAAGGACGGTGACGGGCTCATCACCTGTCAAGTTGTCCCGAAAAATGTCTTCGGTGGAAGGTGGGTCGAAGGAACTTAATTATCTAGACTTGACCTCTGTCTACCCCTGTATTGAGAATTGCTGGAAGATATTTATTTTTATGTACTATTTAGATCGTTAGCATAGACATAAAGACGGCGAGAGGCCCACCACCTGGTACGTTTTCCCGAAACAGTCTTCGATGAAAAATGGGTCAAAAGTTAATCTCTATTACCCCAATATTAAGAACGGCATGAAGATATCTCTTTTAAGTATTAGGCTTTGGTGTTTTATTCGAGAAGGTTTTTTTCGTTTTAAATTCTTACATTGACTCCCTAAGGTAAATTGTTTACGAGTCTACAAAAATATAAGGTGTGAATTGTAAATGCAAAAAAAAAAAATATTTAAATAGTATTTTAATCTTTACATCATGTTTTTAATCATATACCATGTTTCCTCCTTTAGATTTCAGCTAAATTGGCTTCCCATTCACCAACGAAGGCAAGTCAGGACACTTCTCACACCTTTTTCTATTTTATTCGACAATCTATTAGACATAAAGACATCATTAGACATAAAGACTTATAATTAATATTATATAATTAATATTTTTATAGACTCGTAAACAAAATAACAGTTTTAACAGTGGTAGAGCCACGCATCACCTTGTGCTGTTGGATGAATGGGCCGTCTCGACCGGGGAAGTACCACGACCGCTCAGAATACCGACGTAAAGTAGAAGTATAACAAACTTCTGCGTTTCGTCTGGTGAGTGCAGGTAACCGGAGGCCCACATACCCCCCTCCCCCAAAACATGGTAGCGGAAGAAAAAAATCTACCACAGGGGGGTACCAGCATGAGAATCCCCATCTGGGCACCCGCGCTCGGACAACCCATCGCTGCCCGAGTGTGGATACTCAGGCTGCCGCTCGTATTCTGGGGGGGGGGCAAAGTTCAGCTCTGTTCCCATACTGTTCGAGGCCTTCGGCACCCCTTACCGTGGATACCGGCACCACGCTAGCCGTGGATTTCTGCAATATCAGGGGACTCCATTCCAGTCTTGATGCCGTCCACTACCATCTGGAGACGGCAAAGGCGACCTTGCATTTTCTTACCGAGACGCAGATATCCTCTCCGGCCACCGCCGTGTGTGGCACTACAGGTCGGCGGATTGGAAAGGGATGCGGTCTTTCTTTGCATCCTACCCATGGGGGTAGGTTTGCTTCTCGCTAGATAGTCCCGAAGCCGTTGCTAATTCCGTCGCCGATATGGTGCTCCAAGGAATGGAACTCTTCGTTCCTTTCTCTGTGGTGCCCATCGGTGGTAGATCAAAACCTTGGTTTGGTGGGACCTGCAGAATGACATCTCGCCAAAAGCAGCAGTACTGCCGGGCCTGGGTTAAGCATTGGCGTCTCGGGATTCAAAACTAGCGTTTATAAGAAGGAGTATAACTCTGCCGCCACGTCCTTCAAAGAGTAATTTCTGCGGCAAAGTCCGAGCATATTGGCAGAATTGGCAAGAAACTATTTCGTTTTCCTTCGGGAACTCGTGCGTTCTGGTCCCTCGCCAAGGCTGTCCAAAGGAATTTCAGTCAGCCATCACTACCATCTCTGCACAGGGAGAACAACTCGCTGGTACATGACGCAAAAGAGAAAGCCGATCTTCTAGGTTCTCTCTTTGCGTCCAACTCGACTCTCGATGCCAGGGGGAACTCACCGCCGACCATCCCGTGCAGTGAGTGCTCTATGCCGGACATCCGGTTCTTTCAGAGCTCAATGCGAAAAGCACTCCTCTCCCTGGACATCCAGAAGTCGAGTGGGCCCGATGGAGTTCCCCCTATTGTGCTGAGGATGTGTGCTCCAGAGTTGGCACCGGTTCTAACGCGTCTTTTTCGGTACTCCTATTCTGAAGGCGTCGTCCCGATGACATGGAAGACAGCTTTGGTGCACCCGATCCCTAAGAAAGGTGACCGCTCAGATCCTGGTAACTACAGACCGATCGCCACCACTTCCTTGTTCTCCAAAATAATGGAGTCCATTATAAACTGCCAGCTCTTGAGGTACTTAGAGGAGCACCAGTTGATCAGTGACCGCCAGTACGGCTTCCGTCGGGGTCGCTCGGCTGGTGATCAACTTGTATACCTCACTCATTGATAGGCGGAGGCAGTAGAGAGCAAGGGTGAGGCCCTGGCAGTTAGTTTGGACATAGCGAAAGCCTATCGGGTATGGCACAAAGCGCTTCTTTCAAAGCTTCCATCATATGGGCTTCCCGAGAAATTTTGCAATTGGGTCACTAGTTTTCCCACAGATCAAGGTCGTAGTTCACGATGCATGCTCGGACTCCAAGTCTGTGAATGCTGGTGTCCCACAAGGCTGTGTGCTATCGCCAACCCAGATTCTTCTGCATATCAATGATTTGTTACAAATTAGTAGCATTCATTGCTATGCAGATGACAGCACTGGTGATGCCCTTTATACCGGCCGTGCCAATATTTCTCGGGAGCACGTCGACGAGTATCGGAACAAACTTGTGTCTGAAGTCGAGATTTTGTTGGACAAAATCTCGGACTGGGGCCCACTAAATTTAGTCCAGTTCAACCCTAAAAAGACACAAGTTTACCGCAAAAAAGAAACCCTTCGTCGTATCACCTCGTTTTGAGAGCACTCCCCTAGTTGCCTCAGCCAGCATCGGAATCCTTGTCGTGGACATATCGGGCAATGTTCAGTATCGCGGTCATTTGGAAGGAAAGGCCAAATTGGCCTCTAAGAAGCTTGGCGTGCGCAGTACGACAGTACTTCATGCCGGCCCACCGCTTGTAACTTTATAAGGCGCAGGTTCGGCCGCACATGGAGTACTGTTCTCATCTCTGGACGGGGGCACCCCAGTGTCAGCTCCTTCCATTTGACCGTATCCAAAGAAGAGCGGATCGAATTTTCGAAGACCATACTCTATCCGATCGGCTAGATCCCCTGGCTTTGCGAAGAGATGTTGCATCTCTTTGCATTTTCTATAAGATCTACTACGGGGAGTGCTCCGAGGAATTGTTTGGATTAATCCCAGCCGCTGAATTTCACCATCGCACCTTACGGCATACCCAAATATTTCATCTACACCACCTTGATGCTTGGCACTCCACCACAGTGCGTTTTTCGCTGAATTTTCTGCCACGCACTTGCACTTTGTGGAATGAGCTGCCGTCAGCGGCTTTTCCGGGCCGATACGACTTAGGGACCTTCAAGAAAAGAGCCTTTACCTTTCTCAAAGGCCGGCAACGCATCCGTTATTCCTCCGGTATTGCAGATGTTCATGGGCGGCAGTAATCACTTACCATCTCGTGTGCCACCTACTCGATTGCCTCCCTCTTCTATAAAAAAAAAAAACTTGAAATAGTATTTTAATTTTATAAACAATCTATCCAGTTATCGCTATTTTCAATCAGACAGAACGGATCCGGTTGTAAATTTTTGAAAAATTTTGAATTTTATTAATGAACTACACGAAAACGATTTCAAGACTCCGAAAAGGTAACGACTCGGCAAATACGTCATTTATATTGCTATGATCCCTAATTTGTTATTTAAGAACAGAACGATTGCCGAGATGGTGGTGATTGGAAATAGAGTCATGTGAGTCGAGTTCGATCCTCGGGAGGTAGGCTCTTACCAATGTGTTTTATCAAAACTTATGTACTATTTATATCGTTACCTTGGAACTAAAGACGGCGAACAGAACACCACCTGTCACGTTGTCTCATAAGCTCTGGTGAAATGTGGGTAGAAAGGACTAAATTGTCCAGGCCTGTGGCTAGCTCTGCATTGGGAACTCTGATAAATCGACTTTTTTTGTTAATAGTTTATGTTTATGTTATGTAATATTAATACGTGGTAATGCACAAATAAGTACAATGACAGGTACTATTTTCTTTTAATTAATATCTTTTAATACTGGTCTGGGATGGATCGAACTCTGGTCTCTAGTCTCGAATTTTTATTTTTTTTATTTATTTATTATTATACACAAAACAGACTAAGACAATTACATGATAAGATTAAAATTTCTGATAAAACAGCTGAGTAGATATCGTGATTAATATTTAGACTTTTATAATTCTTACTTACTTGTTATATTGGATAGTTGTAACATAAAAGTTTACTTTTTGCATATCCGTATAACATACACTCTTTATTGATATTTTCAAAATGCCGTTAGGTAAAACCGTTGTGTTTAAATAATTATATAAATAAAAAAGTTATAAATATTCACCCAATTGTTCCTTATCATAAAACATATTTGAAAAATAAATTTCATTCATTTGAAATTTCCTTTCATAATCGTTTCAATATCAGCAATTTTATTCAATACATCACTGTACAAGTATTTTACGGAGAAATCAAAGGAAATAGAATTGTTGGCGCGTAAAATGAGACAGCATTGAGTATTGATCAATATTTACAATAATGCCTGTCCTAAGTAATAAGTGTCTGAAGTATGCACGCTTAGAATTCGAAAGAAAGGTAGGAAAAAGAAAGGACCACCCGACAGCCTCGTTAGTAGACCCAGTCTTAGAAGCACAGGGTTGTAGATTCGATTCCCTTTAGGGGCAAACATTAGTGTGACAATTCGTTTGGTTGTACTCGGGTCAAGGAGTTTACATGAATAAATGGATGTTCATCTATTTAAATACGTAAATGTAATATATATCTAATCTCTCGGTACGCATATAAATGTATAATTTCTCGCTACGCAGTAGTACTTTTCCTAAAAATTGGAAGCATTCTCTAGTTATTCCCCTTCACAAGTCAGGAGAAAAACACAAAACAAAAAATTACAGGCCCATTTCAATCTTATCTACTATGGGCATGATTTTTGAAAGGCTTGTGTATCCTGTTCTTGCTTGGCATTTTAAGCCTTACCTAACCGGGCAACAACATGGATTTGTAAATGCTAGATCGACCTGTACTAACTTAGTTGCCTTTGTTAATGACGTGATGGATTGCATCGATGCTCGAACACCTGTGGATGTTATATACACTGACTTTAGCAAGGTGTTCGACAGGGTTTCCCACAATATACTTCTGACGAAGTTGGGGAAGGACGGTATAGCGGGTAATGTTTTGTCCTGGATACGATCGTACCTCAGCGACAGAACATTTATTTATTTATTTACACTTTATTGCAAACCTCACAAAGAAAGTTATACAAAGGGCGGACTTAATTCCATTAGGCATTCTCTGCCAGTCAACCCGAGGACATCTGTGGTAGTGATTAAAGGTTATCGATCTGATCCATTTCCAGTCTTATCCGGTGTACCTCAGGGATCTACTTTAGGGCCTTTACTATTTAATGTATTTATAAATGACATTGGTTCATGCTTTTTGCACTCGCAACATCACTTATTTGCAGATGATCTGAAAATAGTCAAAAATATAAAACGAGTAAATGATTGCGAAAAACTTCAAAGTGACATAGATAGAGTGGTTAACTGGTGCACTACTAACGAAATGATCCTTAACGTGGATAAATGCTTCCACATGCATTTTTCTCGCAATCGTGCAAATACCAATCCTTGTCACTACCAGATTAACAACACTAAATTAAAAAAAGTAACAGAAATTCATGATCTCGGAGTTATTCTAGATGCAAAATTTCAAATGAACAAACATGTTGACCATATTGTATCACACAGCTTTAAAATGCTGGGCTTCATTAATCGGAACTCCAAAAGTTTTAAAGATCCCCGTACTGTATTGACTCTATGTAACTCCTACGTACGTAGCTCACTCGAATATTGCAGTACCGTCTGGAATCCTCATTATGCCGTTTATATCAAATGATTGGAAAGCGTCCAAAAGATTTTTATGGCATCTCACCTACAAGCAAGGCTTGGCAAATCAACTAAATTCATATAAAGACCGACTGAATAAATTCAACATGCAATCGTTATTCGATCGTCGGCAACTTCTGGACCTTGTATTTCTGCACAGGCTAGTAACGGGTGTCACCGACTGTACCAATCTCTTAGACAAAATTTTATTCAATGTTCCTATTAAATTACCCAGAAAAGGTACTTACAACCTCTTTCATGTAAAACCGGCTAAAACTAATTTAAGTCATCATGCACCTATTAGGAGATTATGTAGAACTTACAACAATATGTCGAAATTAAATAAATTATGTATTTTTAATGAAAATGTTTCTAGTTTTACACAAAAACTAAAATTAATCTATACTAGCATATAAGCATTATCTTACAATTCTTAATTTTTTTTACTTTATGTAATTCCTTTTCAATTGATTAAATTTTTGGTGTACGGTGCATATTACACCATTTATATGAAAAACTAAGATGTTCTTCGGAAGTCCGTACAATTATGAATTAAGTGTTTACCTTTAATTAAGGATACATTTACCTAAAATATTTAATACTTAAGTTTTGTGTTAACTGATACGATGTAATCCTTGTTGGTGAACCTAAATAAATAAATAATCTAATATATGTAATTCTCGTGTAACAATGTTCGTTCCCATACTTCTCCGAAACAACTCGTCCGATTCTCATGAAATGTTTTAAGCATACACAGCAAGTCAGAGAATCGGCTACTATCTATCTTTTAAACCCCTAAGTGATAAGAGGTGTCCACCCCAATTTATTTTTTGATTTATTTTTATGATATAGCATAAAAAATACATAAAACCCTAATTTTACCCCCTCTACGACCAAACCCAATTTTTTATATTGCAAAACAACGTTTGCGGGTCAGCTAGTATGTATATAAAATGGTATGTTTACGTTGAAATTTGCGTCAAGAGACCAGAATTAGATACCCAGGTGGTAGGTACCAATGAGTTTTTCAAAATTAAAAACTCATTTATAATTTATATCGTTGACTTGGACATAAAGACGGCGACAGGCTCTATGTCTTCGGTAGAAGTCATCGAAAGGACTTAAGTGTATCGACTCTGTCTACACCAGTATTGGAAATGTCGTAAAGATATTTTTTGTAAGTATGTTTTATCGTTGGCTTGGATACGAAAATCATCTGACTCATTGCATACTTCTAAATAAGCTCTGATGAAAAGTGGGTTGAAACGAATAAACTGTCCCGACCTGTTTATCACAGTATTAGGGCATGCGTGAAGTTAAGAATAAAAAATATTCCATCATTTAATCTACTTCCTCAATAAATTTATGCAGATATATTTTTATAAACTAATTTGTCAGATCAAAGAAATATAAATCCATACATCCTTACATAATTAAACTTAAACACTTACCTTCGTTGTTTCTGATTCCTTAATACAAGTGCTTGATTGTAGTGGAGTCTTCAGAATTGTCAAATAACCTCCATAAGCTCTTCTCTAGTGGCTCCAAGAAGCTGTAGTCACAGCGGCCACACTCCGGTAAACCACGCCAGTGGGCTAAACCTAGAGAAGGGGGCTACTTTCATGAACAACTTTGAAGTAGCTATCGGTTGATCCCCGACTGAACCAAACGTTGATGTGATACTGTATATTTAAGACCATCGATGTGACTAGGTATTGCGAAACACCTCAAGGGCATCTGACAGGGTCCATTTAGTGTCTTACCGTCTTTCGCTGCATCCCTACATTTGCCAATTGTACCGGGCTTCCGGTCCATTGGATCACATTTAGAGGGACGAGGGAGTGGACTTGCAGTAGCGCAGCCGCTGGTTCACTATAAATAAGCTCACGCGCAGATGACCCTACCTATCCTTTTACGGACTTTGAACACTAAAGACCTGCGGCGATAGATTGTTTAGCGGTAAAGTGATGGGCAACGATGTGCCAATGCTTTAGTTAGCATTCTGCACGTAGGCGACCAGGAGAGAGTGGTCGTTCCCTGAATCGATTGAAACAGGATTTAGGGTCCGGCAGCACGACTGGTGACAAAGCAGCCCTATTTAGGATCGCTCTGCTTTCCTCTGCACAGGGGAGGGGCCTAGAAAAGGTGGCTTTAAAATAGTCCGTTTCATCCATCATCTAAGTGCCTGGCCGCAGGCGCCTAGACATCGTTTAAGGCGGCCAAAGAAAGAAAATAGTTATCTCAAAACCAAAAGTATTATGCATTGCAACGTGGAATGTCCGAACTTTGCTAGATAATGAACGGAACCTATGCCCGGAAAGAAAAACTGCACTCATAGCAAGGGAATTGACTCGCTACAGCATAGATATTGCAGCAGTTAGTGAAACCCATCAGTTTGGCAGTGGAGAGCTATGCAAACAACTTGGCGGATACACTTACTACTGGATTGGACGTCCTGTCAGTGAAAGGGCAGGCAGTGGCGTGGGTTTTGCTATCCGCAACCACTTAGCTCGAAATCTGATTGATCTACCCAAAGGAATTAATGATCGGCTTATGACCCTACGCTTGCCCATCAATGACAACAAATACGTCCATGTTATCAGCGCCTATGCACCTACTTTACCTTCATCAGAGGGGGAGAAAGAGTCGTTTTACCAAAACCTACGCTTGATTCTTGAAACGGTACCCAGACATGATAAAATAATTTTATTGGGGGACTTTAATGCTCGTGTCGGCGGGGAACATGATCTTTGGAACGGAGTCTTCGGCAGGCATGGGGTGGGAAAATGCAATGAGAATGGACTACGTCTTCTATCATTGTGTGCGCAATTCGGCCTTTGTATCACAAATACATTTTTCCGGCTTGCTGAAAAATACAAAACTTCATGGATGCACCCCATATCTAAACACTGGCATCTTTTAGATTACGTCATTGTCCGTCGTAAAGATCTCCGTGATGTTATCATAACAAGAGCTATGCGTGGCGCGATAGGCTGGACCATCGGCTTATTAGATGAAATATGGTAATACAATTAAAAGCGTCACGACGAGCACCACATAAAATTCCACCAAAATTATCTTTCTCAAGCTTAACTAACTCACCTGAACTGGGCAATATGTTGGATACTAAATTTGGTACTTATGGCCAACACAGTGACAATTGTTCCATCAATGATGAGTGGAGATTATTTGCTGAGCGTCTTCATGACTGTGCTTTAGGAAGATCTTCCAAGAAAAACCAAGATTGATTTGACGTATGCGATAGAGATATTAAGTATATAGTTGAAAAACACAGACTTGAACTGAATAGGAAGTCAATAAATGCACACAGCAAAAGAAAGCTCAGCTCGAATTAAGATTAAAAGTTCGTGTTTGGTGTATGCGTGAAGGGTGTTTGGTAGATAAGAGTCAAAAGTCTTGTTACACCGAACACTATTTATTATATACACACAGAACACAATACAATGAAAGTCAGAAGGAGTGAAAGATATACGATAGTACAAGAGTGAAGCAAAATATAAAATACAGCGACAGCGTGAGACAAAAAGTAAAAGCACATAGAAATTTCTAAACAACGAAAAGCGTAAGCGCAGCGCGGAAGCAACAAGCGATAGAAACGTTATTGCGCATATGAGGTACCGAGAGCGACTAATCACCTGGCTCGGGCCGGCTACCTGTGGCCGCGCGCCCGACCGGTTCTTTCCGTATATAAAAAACGTTGGGTCGAGTGCGCGGCGCGACACAGCTGATTTGTTTACCACATTACGAAATAATTATCTAGTGAAACATAAATACTATTGCTTATGAAGTAATAAAAGTAGTACAGATATTATAAATACATATAAAAGATTGATGTAATATATTAAGATATAAGAGATAGATAAATAGTTATGGTAATTTATAGATAAATATAAAACATAACAAATAAAAGTATTTTAATAATAAAAGGTGTACACCACATCACTCCCCCCGGAGACCGTCACAACGGGCGATAATAATCGGGAAATCGGACTCGGCGTCCTGACCGTGTTATTCTGGCGTCATCCTGAGCTGGGGTATTCTGCCCTATGGGAACAGGATGAGGTAAATAACTAGGATGGGATGTGGGGTTGGTGTTGGGAGGGTGACCGGGAGATGTGTTGAACAATATATAGGCCGGTTTGAGGCGGTCTATTGATACTGTAACACTTTTCCCTTTGATCTGTATTTTGAAGGTCTTTTCCCTCGCTCCAAAACTTCGTAGGGACCTGTGTGGGGTGGCTGTAATGCCCCACGTAATGTATCGTCCCTTAAAAGACGTGACTGGAAGAAGTCAATTCTTTGTAAACAAAGATTTTGTTTTGTTGTGATGTGCTGCTGGTGCTGGTTGTAGCTTTGATGCGAATTGGTGAAGACGAGTGGTGAAGTCCGAAATGTCGGTGGAGTGAGCACTTGTTGTCTGGAAAAATTCACCAGGCAACCGCAATGGCTCGCCATACACCAACTCGGCAGAAGACGATTGGAGGTCTTCTTTAAATGCACTCCTAATTCCTAACAGCACCAAAGGTAATGTGTCTACCCAGTTGCAATCAGCGTGGCACATTATGGCAGCTTTCAATTGGCGGTGGAATCGTTCCACTAGCCCGTTACAAGCTGGGTGATACGCGGTTGTCCTGCGATGTTTGAATCCGATCCTTTTTCCAAGATATTGGAAAAGTGACGATTCAAACTGTCCACCGCGATCAGTGACAATATCCATTGGACATCCAAATCTGGATATCCAGGATATTAGTGCCTTCCCAACTGTTTCGGCAGTCATATCCACCATCGGCGTTACTTCAGGCCAGCGAGTGAAACGATCAACCGCTGTAAAGCAATAGCGAAAGCCTTGTGAAATTGGTAAAGGGCCAATAATGTCCACGTGAATGAAGGCAAATCGGGCACGAGGAAGATCGAAGGTGCCTACTGGAGATGACACATGTCGATGTACCTTCGCGCGTTGACATGCTAAATATTGACGAGACCACTCTCGACAGTCTCTGCGCACACCGGGCCAAACAAATCGATCGGCGACTAGTTTTGCAGTCGCGTTGGAGCCTGGGTGACTGAGACTATGGAGACTGTCAAAGATTTGTCTCCTCAAGGGTTGTGTCACGAATGGTCTGGGACAAGAGGTGCTGACATCACAATAAAGTTCTGTCTGACAATTCGGAACTTTCAACTTTTAAACCGGAGTGACGATTCTCCATTAATCAGTTGAATAAGTTCGGTGTCAGATGCTTGAGATTCTGCCAGTATATTTAAATCGACAGGCATCTGCAGCTCATCGACACGAGACAGAGGATCGGCGACAACGTTATCTTTTCCGGAGATGTGTCGGATATCCGTCGTGAACTGCGAGATGAAGTCAAGGTGGCGGTACTGCCTGGGCGAACAGTTAGCTTTCCTTTCACTGAAGGCATAACTGAGCGGCTTGTGGTCAGTAAACACCACGAAATGTCTAGCCTCCAGCATGTGACGAAAGTATTTTATGCTTTCGTAGATAGCTAAGAGCTCACGGTCGTATGGTGAGTACTTTTGCTGGGAGGGACTCAGCTTCCGTGAAAGAACGCTAAAGGTTCCCAAGCACTTTGTTTTAGTTGCTGCAAAACTGCACCCATTGCGAGGTCAGATGCATCTGTTACCAGAGCAAGTTTGGCCTGACAATCTGGGTGTGCCAGTAGCAGCATTGGCAAGACTTTCTTTACACTTGCTGAAAGCCAACAAAGTATTGCCAGAAATAACAACTGGTTGAGAGCCTTTCGTGCTGCCAGCCAGTAAAGCATTTAGGGGCGCTTGGACTGAAGCAAACCGAGGTACGAACCTTCTATAAAAATTGAGCATACCCAAGAACCGTCGGAGATGCCGGATAGTTTTAGGAACTGGGAAATCCATTATGGCCTTGACCTTCGATTCCAAAGGTTTGGTGCCGGATGCAGATATTCGGTGACCTAAAAATGTTACCTCCGATGCACCGAAGACACACTTGGAGGTATTGACTAAGACGCCGTATTCGTTCATGCGACTGAATAGCTGATGGAGGTGTTTAATGTGCTCTACTTCGTTTCTGGAAAAGACAAGGAAGTCATCCAAGTATCAGAAGCAAAAGTCGAGACCTCTGGTCATCTCGTCAACAAACCTTTGGAACGTTTGGCTCGCATTTTTTAATCCAAAATTCATGAAGGGAAATTCATACAGGCCAAAGGGTGTAGTGATGGCGGTTTTAGGGATGTCATCCTCAAACACAGGGATTTGGTTGTATGCCTTCGTCAAATCGATTGTGGAGAAGACTGTACAACCAGAAATGGAATGGGAGAGGTCATGGATGTGCCTAACAGGATAACGGTCTGGTATAGTCCGTGAGTTAAGCATTCGGTAATCGCCACATGGCCGCCATGTGTCAATAACCGAACCATTGGCAGCATTGAGTTCGAAGTTCGTCTTGGCTCGTCGTTCCCGAAACGCAGAACGAGGATAAACGCACAGGTCACTGCCAGTATCTACCAGGAACTGCATGTTGGAACTACGGTCGGTAACGAACAGGCGACCTTTGCGTGATAGGCAATCGTTTGTCGCCACTACCGACTGCCTATGGAGTTTCCCGCCTTGTTGAAGTCGCAGGGCTTTATGCATTTATGAGCTTTTGCACCAAATTTTGCATGATACCAGCATAAAGGGTACTTGCGGTAGTTGGAGTTAGAGCGGATCCTCTGCCGTGAAGTTGAGCACCGCCGAACACGTGACCTTGAACGCTCAGTGGAGCAGCAGGCAGCACGGGTACGTTCCTCCAGCTTCAGGGTTAGGTGCTGCACCATCCTCTTCAGTTCTGCAATTTCGTCATCTCTGTGTACTCTACTGGAAAAGGCAGCAGCGACGTTGGCTGGTGAGGTCAACTCCTGTATACGATCGGATAAGTCTGCTAGTTGCTCTAGGGTGCGTAGGCTGTGATGCTAGCACTGTCTGTATATTATTTGGAAGTCGACTGCTCCAAATAGATCTAACAAATTCCTCGGGAACCGATGGTCCAGCTAGATCAAGTAGATGCCGTAGAAACTGAGAAGGTTTTCGATCTCCTAGCTCTTCGTGCGTCAGAAGTTGCTTCACCTTCTTTTCATGCGAAGCAGAAAGTCGCCTTATAAGTTCGGTCTTAATTTTAAAATATCGATTTACTGCCGGCGGGTTAACAATAATGTCCTTCACTGATTTTGCATGCAGGATATCCAAGTTAATTACAACATTCGTGAATTTAGCGTGGTCGTCGGTTATGTTAAAGTTGTCGAACTGACCTTCTAGGAGCGCAAACCAAATTTCAGGATCGTCGGTTGAGAACGGAGGCACTTTTAAATTTGTCATCCGGGCGTCCATTTTGTCGCCTTCGTCATCTGTCGGAACGCGTGCTCGTTGCGTTCGCCGCACGGTTACATGGGCGCTTTTACTCGGCGTTCCAACTGTTGTCGCGGATGCCCTGCTATCACTATCACTCATTTTGGTGTTCTTATCGGGGTCACCAGTTTAGTGTATGCGTGAAGGGTGTTTGGTAGATAAGAGTCAAAAGTCTTGTTACACCGAACACTATTTATTATATACACACAGAACACAATACAATGAAAGTCAGAAGGAGTGAAAGATATACGATAGTACAAGAGTGAAGCAAAATATAAAATACAGCGACAGCGTGAGACAAAAAGTAAAAAGCACATAGAAATTTCTAAACAACGAAAAGCGTAAGCGCAGCGCGGAAGCAACAAGCGATAGAAACGTTATTGCGCATATGAGGTACCGAGAGCGACTAATCACCTGGCTCGGGCCGGCTACCTGTGGCCGCGCGCCCGACCGGTTCTTTCCGTATATAAAAAACGTTGGGTCGAGTGCGCGGCGCGACACAGCTGATTTGTTTACCACATTACGAAATAATTATCTAGTGAAACATAAATACTATTGCTTATGAAGTAATAAAAGTAGTACAGATATTATAAATACATATAAAAGATTGATGTAATATATTAAGATATAAGAGATAGATAAATAGTTATGGTAATTTATAGATAAATATAAAACATAACAAATAAAAGTATTTTAATAATAAAAGGTGTACACCACACGTGAACTGAAGGACAAGTGGTGGAAGGAGAAAGCTGCTGAATTACAGCACTATTCCGATACTCACCAATCTGGCAAGTTCTTTGAGAGCATACACGCGGTTTTTGGTACCCGAGTCCATAAATTAGCTCCAATGTACTCCAAAAATAGACAAAACCGAATTACTAATAAAGCTGACGTACCAAAGCGATGGGCAGAACACTTTAAAGACGTTTTTTAATCCTAAATCGTTAGTCGTCGATCTAGCCTACGTAAACTCGCTTAAAGATCAGCCGATATGCAAACCCTTGGATGATCCACCTACTTTCGAAGAGTTCATGAAAGCAGTTATGCGTCTTAAAAACTTAAAGACACCAGGCTCAGACCAACTTCCTGCCGAAATATGTAAGTAGAGCGGAAAGAACATTGTAAATGAACTCTATTAGCTTGTTAAAAAAGTGTGGCTAAGTGAAGAAGTATGTCGGTACTTCTTGGCGAGATGTGATTTTATGTAAACTGTATAAAGGGAAAGGAGATGTCTCCGACTGCACTTCTTACCGAGGTATATCTCTTCTCTCTAGTGCTGGGAAGATCTTAACGCACATTACTAATGCTCGCCTTATTGAGCAAGTTGCGAAATTCTTGCCTGAAAGCCAGTGCGGTTTCCGCCCTAATAGAGGTACCATTAATGCAATCAGCATGGTAAGGCAGCTCCAGGAGAAAAGCCTAGAACATCAAAGACCATTGTACATGTGCTTTGTCGATTTAAAGAAGGCATTCGACAGAGTACCACGCGAGTGTCTGGGGCTTGTTCTCCAGAAATTGGGATGTCCTAAGAAATTTGTAAACATCATACAACATTTTCACATAGGCATGAAAGCGCAGGTAAAGCATGAAAACGAACTTTCTGGGGAGATTCCAATCACCAGTGGAGTGGAACAGGGTTGCGTCATGGCGCCTACTCTTTTCGCTATATACTTCGCAGTTATTATGGAAGATGCATTACAATGTTGTGGTGACCAAATTCTACTCAACTTTCGTACTGAAAAAGGCTTGTTTAATACGACAAGGTTTAGGGCGAAGTCTATATTGCAAAAGATTTCCAGAATGGAGATTACATATGCCGATGACGTATGCCTCATGTCAGATAGTATGACGCATCTCCAAAGTTATGTTGACGCACTAAACCAATCTTGTCTACGATTTGGCCTTAAAATCCGTGCCCCCAAGATAAGAAGAAGTCTTTAAACAGTCACCAAGGAGTTGTGAAGCTGACAAAGCGACATTAATTCTAGAAGGAAACCACTAGAAGAAGTATCGCGTTTCAAATATTTGGGAAGCTATATTCGACAAGACAACACCCTTGCCTCGGAAATATCAACACGCATTGCCATTGCAAC
>JAGSMR010000051.1:82500-187500 GCA_029286605.1 Sericinus montela
CTGGATACTTTAGCACACAGCCATATTATGATTTATTCTTACGATACTTTTTTTTTGTTTTCCTAATTTTTTTTTCTAAGTTCATTATCCAATGATTTTTACAAAGTGTCCCTGTTTTGTTTATTACATTTTTCTTTATTATTGTTTCTTTATTATTGTTTCTTTATTATTGTGTTTTGCTTTTTAGTTGTTATACGGTGGATTCCTTTGTTTTGATATGTAATCCAATGTTTATTATAAGGTGTTAATAAGTTAAACAAATATTGTTACGTCTTTAGCTGGTTAACCAGCGGGATTGGTAGTATGCATCCGCGTATTTTTGTCTTTATTATAGCAATTTTTATTATATATTTAATGCGCATTCCAAAGTTATGTTGACGCACTAAACCAATCTTGTCTACGATTTGAAATCCTTGCTTAAAATCCGTGCCCCCAAGATACAAGTCTTTAAACAGTCACCAAGGAGTTGTGAAGCTGACAAAGCGACATAATTCTAGAAGGAAACCATCAGAAGAAGTATCGCGTTTCAAATATTTGGGAAGCTATATTCGACAAGACAACACCCTTGCCTCGGAAATATCAACACGCATTGCCATTGCAACTTCCAATTTCGGACGTCTCATGAGTCATGTCTGGAGGTCTCATGATCTTAAGCTAGGAACGAAAATAAGCGTCTATAAAGCGGCAATCATACCAGTCCTTTTATATGGTGCAGAGACATGGTGCCTCTATAAAACTGACATAAGGAAACTCGACACATTCCATCTAAGGTGTCTAAGAACCATCCTCAAGATTCCATGGCAGGATCGCATCCCTAATACAGAAGTTTTTCGTCGCTCCGGAGTTTATGGCATGGAAGCTTTCCTGATACAGCGTCAGCTGAGATGGTGTGGCCACGTCCTTCAAATGGATGACGTCCGGTTGCCCAAGGCTGTATTTTATTCCGAAATGGCTAAGGGCAAGCGTAAACAAGGTGGTCAGCATCTGCGCAACAAGGACGTATTGAAGCGACATCTCAGCGCCTGCGGTATGGACCCTGCACGTTGGGAGGAAAGAGCCACAATAAGATCATCTTGGCGTTCTAATATTTTTAAAAGAATTAAAGCTTTTGAGGAAACTCGGCTCAAAACGCTTGACACGCAACGTTAAGTTCAGAAAGAGAAGCCCAAGCTCTCTTATACTTACACTTATAACTTGCAGGGTCAGCTCTACTGTCACACATGCGATAGGGTTTTTAAAAGTAAATTTGGTCTTGCTAGCCATATCAGGGCTCATAAAAAATAGTTAATATGTTTCCAATATAAATATTTAAAAAAAAATCCAATAGTTTATAGTTTAGGGTCGCCGTCGTCGAAATCGACGAGGAGGACAATATTTATATATACAAGTGCTTAAGCGGCTTACTTTGAGATCGGAGCAATGTATGTGATGTTGTCATTGTCTATGTATTTATATATTCTATTCTATTTATTTACTTACATACTATTTTTTATGCTCAAAATTAATTTCACAGATACAAAAACAAAAATTTTATGGAATTAAAAAGTCCAGAAATACGTTTCAGAGCTAGTAGACGATGCTTTCAAAATAAAAAAAAACTTTTCAAAAATTGTCAAAAAACCTTTGTGATGCAATCAGTGGATAATTTATAACTTGTAGAAATAAAACGTACTTAAATCTACTATTCTTCTTCTTTACAGCCTTTCAAGAGTCTGCTGCTAAACATAATACCACCAACAAATTTTCTACAAGTAAAGGACCTCAACCACCTGCATGCTTTCCACAAGAGTTTGAAAGTCTTCACTCCATCTCGTGGGAGGTCGCCCTACACTACGTTTGCTTGTACGAAGTTGCCACTTGAGAACCTTTCTTTATATTTTTTTCATTCTTTCTGCATATAATGCGTACCAAAATTTGATTTGTGCGATTCACACACGATAGAAGTGAAACTTTAGTAAATAGACAAAAGAATGACATGAACATGTATAACAAGGGTAGGATAATTACAAAGTCTTTTTTTGTCTCATTCTTTGCCGGCTTTGTCCTACACATTTTTGTATTCGTGTCTCTGTCCTGTCCTGTCGTTTTTCCGTAGCATCCGGTTTGAAACCACGATTCTAAAGAAGTTTCACTTCATTAATAAAATAACATAGGCTGCCAATTAATTGAGTGAATATTTACCTTTACTGAAACCATCCCGGTGTAGTTGTGTGTGATACTTATATAATGTTTCAAGGTTAATGACCCCATCAAGCGCATATTAAGGCGCAGCGGGTAGTAGTAATGAACTAGTTATGTACTTCACGCAATTCCCAATACAGGGGTAGACAGAGGTCAAGTCTAGACAATTAAGTCCCTTTGACCCACCTTCCACCGAAGATATTTTCGGGACAACGTGACAGGTGGTGAGCCCGTCGCCGCCTTTATGTCCAAGCCAATGATAAAATTCGTACATAAGTTTTTTGAAAAACTCATTGGTACTGCCACCTGGGATCGAACTCAGGTCTCTCGACTCGAAATTCCGACCACCCAACAACTCGGCTATCGTGACTTACTGCTACGGAGTTAATAGTTATGTACTGCTTATGGTATTACCGGTAAACAAACATAATTTTATACGAAGAACAAGTAAAAAGTAGATTAGGTAATAACATTTCGTTCATATAATTTGCTTCAATTTCTCGCAAATTCGAGTCTTATCATAGGCAAGAAAAACAATTCCCCAACACATATGAAGACTTTTTAAATATTTTTAGGTGTTAGGAGCTACAGTAGTAAATTGCCATCAGGTGAACTGTTATCTCGTTTACATATATGTTCAAATGTTTACGCCACGTATAAATATTGAATCTATGATTTAATGTTATTAGGGTTTAAATTACTTTTTTAAATTACTTCGTCTGTAACGTAATGGGATAACGTGATGGGTGGTGAGCCCGTCGCCATCTTTATTTCCTATCCAACGACGTAAATCGTACATACGTTTTGAAAAATCCTATTAGTACGAGCCTAGCCTATCTGAGAATTGAACTGGCGTCTTTTGACTAGAATTCCGACTAACCGATCGTCTATGGCTATTATTTGATAATTAAAGAATCAAAAAAATAAAATACTAAGTAATTTATCTGTTTTCATAATATTTATTTCTATGCTCATGTATTTTACTAATACAAAATTAAAATACACATTGTATAAGACAATTTTGATCGGACTTAAATCCACGGTATGTTAAAATTTAACTATCCAAAAGTTACTTTAGACGTTTTGAAAGTAATGAATTTATAATGCTTTAAGTGAAAAAGTTATAATTATAACGGTATCTCTAAGAGGTTCAACTTTGTAACAAAACACCTATTATCATTTCACCATGAAACAAGCGTTAACCAAAGGTGTTATTACTATAAAGATATCCTTCGAAGTTTTTTTTTTGTTTTGAATACATAGCTTTCCGTTAACGTATTTTAACGTTAACGTATTACGTAATTTATTTTGGACAGTTAAGACTTTTCAACCTATCATTTATTAAAAGTTTTTACTCGTAGGGACAACAAAACAGGTGGTAGGCCTATCATCGTCTTAATGTCGAAGTGAACGATAGACACACACGGTCACACACACACACATATATATATATATATATATATATATATATATATATATATATATATATATATATATATATATATAAATTAATTAATTAATATTCATATATTATGTATACTTATAAAAATCATGACTTGACATGACAATCATTCGTTAAATGTTCATAACAAAAATGTTTGTTGCTAGCTACTTGTGACCCCTACTTTCGAAGGAACCTTCATTTGATCAATCTTGATTGCCGAGTTGATAGTGACCGTTCCTTCGAACCTTCACTAGGAAGGTTAAAGGAACGGTCTCTATCAACTCGGCAATCAAGTCGTCAAATACATTTCTTCGACTAAATATATTAAGTATAATTAGATAGATAAATGTTCACATATGCATATTCTAATTAAATTCATAATTTAATGCTAATATTTATATTCAACACACAAATGTTGGATCTGGTATTTTGAAGATAGATATTCTGCCATCTGTGAGTTACTACTATGATGTTGAAGGCTTTTCTCACTATCGCCTCTTACGGAAGGAAGGTAGTGGCAATACTTACATCGCCAACACATGTCGACCTGTCTTATGTTTGTAAGTATATGCATAAATAAATAATAGGTAAGTAAATAAATAAATACATACATAGAGACATCATCATTTATATTACCCTGATCCCGCAGTGACCAGCTAAATCACTTGTATTAATAAATCAGAAACAGCGAAGGTATCACAAATCACCCAGCCAGAAAATGTATGATGTGAATTGAACTCGGATCTCAGAGTTGGCGACACCATGAAAATCAGTATGTGCATATCTGGTCCACGGAGGTCGTCATCGTGTACGCCATCGTCTGTACAATGTAGGTGTGTCAAGTAGTACACACACATATTAAAGTGAATGAGGACAAATTTAATTTAAAATTATAAGAAAAAGTCAAGTTTTAGTTTTATTACTAAAAGAATATGCGCTTTTCTCTCTAGTTTTCTCATGATCTTAATTTTGTAAGTTATGTGGCAACGAACTCTAAGATATTTTGTCCTTGGCTACATTACTACCTCGAGAATTCACAAGCTTAGTATCAAAGGAATGCCCAGACAACTACTTAATTAATATTTTATAAATTTTACTTCAGTTTATAATTGATTTTATTTACGAATTACGGTTACGGCATATACTAGTTGATACTAAACGATTGCTAGTTCGACGTCCAGATTTTGGTCAAAAGAATCTATAATCACTACATTTACGTGTCAATTAAGACTATTGTAGTATATTCTTCATAGCTAGAATATTAATTTTATATAATTAATTCTATATAGCTATAATATGCTAGAACAACTCATCAAAATTTTTGTAGTACTAAATATAATGTCCTGGAAAAAATGTTTTTATAGAACAAGAAATTAAAACAAGAATAGTATTTTAAGAATGCTAAACCATTTAAACAAGACTTCAAGTATTCTAACAATATTATAAAGCAAAATCCCCTCGCCTTGTCTAATTTTTAAACGACGACGAATAGACGAATTGACGAATAGGAAGATTATAAAGACGCTTAAAGTTGTAGAAGTTATTCGCTTGACAATGATTTGTTTCGGGGTGAAACACGTGTTTTGTTTTAATCTGTGGTGGCGTATGTTACCTGATCGAGTGTTGTGAATGCTGATGTATTCTGTAGATTTAATGTATCTTTCCGGACTACGTATCCAGATGGTTGAAATTTTATGCTAACACCTTTATAGTAATCACTTTTCACAAAGTATAAACATATCATAATCTTAAGCATTTGTTACTTGATTTTCCTCACTAAGTAAACGTTGATGTGATACTGTATATTTAAGACCATCGATGTGACTAGGTATTGCGAAACACCTCAAGGGCGTCTGACAGGGTCCATTTAGTGTCTTACGGTCTTTCGCTGCATCCCTACATTTGCCAATTGTACCGGGCTTCCGGTCCATTGGATCACATTTAGAGGGACGAGGGAGTGGACTTGCAGTAGCGCAGACGCTGGTTCACTATAAATAAGCTCACGCGCAGATGACCCTAGCTATCCTTTTACGGACTTTGAACAATAAAGACCTGCGGCGATAGAATGTTTAGCGGTAAAGTGATGGGCAACGATGTGCCAATGCTTTAGTTAGCATTCTGCACGTAGGCGACCAGGAGAGAGTGGTCGTTCCCTGAGTGAAACCCATCAGTTTGGCAGTGGAGAGCTATGCGAACAACTTGGCGGATACACTTACTACTGGATTGGACGTCCTGTCAGTTAAAGGGCAGGCAGTGGCGTGGGTTTTGCTATCCGCAACCACCTAGCTCGAAATCTGATTGATCTACCCAAAGGAGTTAATGATCGGCTTATGACCCTACGACTATAGACTTTGTCTTAATCACCACTCCTGGTAAGCGGTTTGGCGATCAAATATCAGACACATAGCGTTTCTCTGAATATTCGCGGCAACTTACAAATGGTGGGATAACCATCTCGAAGATTATCACATCAAAATAAAGTAGACCGAAAGAAATTATCTACATGGTCGAGTGACTTACACAACGGTTTACAAAGTCAATGTAGAACACCACTTTTTCGCATTTTCTCAGGTCTGATCTTTGTGGTAAATTCGTTATTTCCGTACTTCAGCTACTTAATTTGAGATCAAAGCAATGTATCTGACGTCATCTTTATCTTTATAGTATCTTTAAAATAACAAAATTATAAATATATGTTTATATCATTTCTGAATTATTTTTGATATCCAATTCGTCAATTATTTTTAACACCAAGTCACAAGTTTAATTTTACACCGTTTCGAACATTGCTTTAATATAGTGTCCATTGTGCGAATGTGTTGTTTTCGCGTATTTGGCTCTCCCAACCCATATTTAAGGTTGGAAAATTGTTTCAAATATTTTCGATTTAAGCTATAGAAAAATTATTAAAGCGAAATTTTTTATGTTAGTATGCAAATTTGACGCTGTGTGGTATCACTTTAAGAGGACTACCACACATTCTTCCCGTGGGTGTCGTATAAGGCTACGCAATTTTGAGTTTAATAACAAGAAAAATTAAAGACCTGATTTTTCACTTTCAAAAATACGGTAATTGCGAAACCCCAATTATAAAATCTTTAACTTTCTTCTTCTGTCTATTCGTATTACTGATTACATCTTAGAAACTTGTTCTGTATGAATAACATGCTACGAGTATTTCAGAAGTATATAAACTAATTCCAACCCCGCTGTTACTGCCTCTAAGCGGTATTAAACTAAAGGTTTGACGCATAAGTCAAATCCAAGACATCCGGGATCTTGATTACTCCTAAATAGATTAAACTTTATGTTGAAAATACCATAAATTACTTCTGAAAGGCAAACTAAATTAACTCATGTGCTTTAAGTATAGTAAACGAGTAAACCACAATAATAACAGAAACACAAGTCGTTGAATGGTTTCGTAAATCATTAATACGAAGACGATCCAATACTTTATTTCGTAGTGGTCTTTACTTGGATCACAATGCTTGAAGCTCGCAATGGGCATACTTTTTTGCTCCAGTCCTTAATGTTTGTATGTTATATAAATATTTATCTATTTAGAACATTGTACCGTTTGCTTATTGCATTTGCATTACTTCTACATAGAATAAAACAAGGCAATAACATTTTATCATAACATTTTTTCAGATGCTTTCTATTACTACTTTGATCATTTTTTCATGTATGAATACTACGCGGATGGTCTGAACTTTTTGTGTCACAGACAGGTGACGTTTTATTATACCTGTGTTCTTCTCCGTAAAAGAAACTTCATTTCGTAACCCTGGTACTTATAATACATAAGGAATAAATAATACATATAATAAACGAAAGTTTTTTTTAATTCCACTTGTGTCTTTATCTACTTTGCGTATTGCTGTCACTGAATGCACTTCTCTATATGACCCCAATCAATTATACGTTACATTGACACGAATAAGCAAACACACAAACACTTTAATTTTAATAAAAAATGGAGGTTCATGAATGATATTTTTAATACATATTTTGCCTCTCCCATGAGGTGGTTTTTCTCCTGTCGATTACTCGAGTAAGGGAAGTTTATAAGTGTATATTAACATTTATTTTTGTAAATATACATGTATATAAGTATATTGTATCTTCTATTGTATTACGTATTGTATTTATCTTGTACCTTGGACATTATGACGGCGATAGACTTACCACCTGTCACGTTGTTCCAGATAAGCTTCAGAGAGAAGTGGGTTGAAATAAAAATGTCAGAATGAGTACTTGCCTGAAGAAACTAAAAAAAAAGACTAACTGAAAAAATCATTTTTAATGTAGCTAAAAAAATAAATAAAGTTTTTCTTGTGAACATAGATGATTTGGGAAATGAAAATGTCGTGGAGATAACAAAGGTATATATTTATGAGATAAATTTTTGTAACCTTCATTCATACAACATAAGAGCTCCCCCAATATTAGGAAAGTGCGTTAAATGTAAAGAAAACCTGCCACACGATAATCTATTTTGCACAAACATTGTTAGTTCGTCTAGCCATTTGGCCGGTCCTCGGGCACTTAAGCGCACATATTTACAATAGACAATTATTTATTATCTAAGAAACTGTTGCTGCTGTGCTGATGGTGGAAAATATGTAAGGCTCGTAGTACAAGTCACCGAGTTCTCACCTCTTGAATGCTATGACATAGTATACTTACTATGTCTGGCATTGAAGTTAAGATAATCCACCACTTTCGTCAAATTTAAAAATAACAAAAATAAATATTAAATAAGGTGTGACCATCATAACTTCGAAGCGAAGGCTTGTAAAAATCTAAAAAATAACTGGTACGGGAGGGATTTGAACCCACAATTACTTTCGTAGTGTGGTGAAAATCTTATCCCTGAGCGACCTTGTCATAACACATCCTTTGAAGTTTTAAATTTCTAATTACGCCTCCTAGCGATTTTTGGTGACATCTAACTTCCAACTCAAAGTCCAGAACTTTAGACGAGCGGAATTCGAACCCGCGACCTCTACATACACATACACACACATACACACACACGCACACACAAATACACACAAAATGAAGCTAATAAAAGCGTGATAATAAAAATAAGTTAACTTTATTAAAAAGTCACGATAGCCGAGTGGTTGGGTGGTCGGAATTTAGAGTGGAGACACCCGAGTTCGATGCCCAGGTGGCAGGCTCGTACCAATGGGTTCGAATTAGATCGTTGGCTTGGACATAAAGACGGCGACGGGCTCATCACCTGTCACGTTGTCCCGAAAATATCTTCGGCGGAAAGTGGGTCGAAGGACTTAATTGTCTAGACTAGATCTCTGTCTACCCCTGTGTTGGGAATTGCGTGGAGATATTTTTATTCCTATTTTTTATAAGTTTATTAAACTATGCAAATTTCTGAGTGTGTATATATGAAATAAGTAAGTTGAGTGCTGACTTTAATATTGCTTTCTTTAAGGCAAAATGTTTACCCAGTTCTGTAATATCTCTTGTAACTTCTTTGTTACTTTATGTAAGTAAATTTAATAAAAATACTTATCCCATTTCATAGAGATGTTTGTCGTAAATGCTACTAATTTATGTTGCAGAAAGATAACACGCTAATATAACAATATAATTAATTTATACTTTACTGTATAATTATATTCACTTTACTACTTTAAGAGGAATTGAATGGAAATAGAACCAAGTCCACCACGTGACTACATCGTCGATTGACAAACTTCAATTTTTTTTACACGACAAGGCGACTAAGTGAAAAGTGCGAATATCCCGCCATTTTCAGTGGACAATATCATTGGCTACCGACAGATGGCGGTATAATCGTCACGATAAAATACCACACTGTAAATAAACATACGACGAACGGGCAACAGCGTCTTATGATTATCTGTTACAGTTATCACCATGAAGTTTTGTGTAATAAGATTAAACAAAAAAGATTTTTGTAATACACTGTTGTAACAGTTTTAGCCAAGTTCCGTTTGAATTATTCACTATCACGAGTCTCGTAATTAACGCTAAGGGTTTGAATAAAAATATTTTTAAGTCTCCAAGGTCAAATTACTGAATATTCAAGGTAATAATCAAAAGCTCTCAGAATATGGTGATATGTGGTATGTTCCTTTCTTCAGTTGGATGTCGTAAAAGGCGACTAAGGTAAAAAAACTGCAATTGGCTACCGACGGATAATGGAATAACTTTCTCCAAGTACACTAAAATTCAACAGACCTATGACAGGCAGCTGCGTCTAATGGGCAAGATATCTCGTACTCTGTTTACCACTCCGCTTGCCAAGCGTCGCGTTTATGGAACGTACTGTTCTATGTCCTGCAGTGGACTTTTTTGGGCCGCCATAATAATGACAATGAGTAGCAAGTCAAAAGTCAGGTATGAAACTCTGACAACTAATAAAAGAAAAGAATATTTTACCCTATGTTTTTGGCGCCCATTACTTTAAGGTATACTATGTACAGACAAATAGACAGGTACATGGAATCAAATATTCTTACTACTGATACAAATACGAAGGTGAGTTTGTTTCTAACGCTTTCACAACTTAAACGGCTTTACCGATTCGAATGAATGGTAGTATAGAGATAGACGGGTCTCTGTTGTAATGATGTAATAAATATAAACACAGACTTAATATTTGATTTTTACCGATATTTTTCATTTACTGTGGGAAGTATATAAACTTTGTGAGGACCTAATTGTCTATCCCTCGTTCTTCCCCAATTCTGGGATCGTTGTCTTTATTTAAATAATCATATAAGATAGCTATTTAGGGATTTTATTCGTTTGAAAATAAAATTTGGTTTGCTAACAAAATCTTAGCTTAAGTGGCTATCTACAAACTCAATCATTTATACATTTATTCTTTTTATAACGCCGGTCCGTGAATGGAATACTGCATTTTATGACCTATTTAAAACCAGTTCTCAAACCAATTACTGCTGTAACAATTCGATAACGACCTGTGATATCTCAGTGATACATAATTCTACAGTTACTTCTTGAACGGTGAGTCAAAAGGACCTAAATGTGTTATTTTTATAAAGAATTAAATTATAAATATAGAATTTCATAAATCGATAATCAGTTTCGTAATCTACCACCGTCCCGTAATGAGGTTCCCCTGACGGTTATTAGACTGACAAGATTTATAATTTATCCCATGCTTTCATATTGGTATGGATGGAATGTGATTGTCATACATGTATACATTCTATACGTCACTGTTATCCCATTAGAGCGGTAATAAATCGTGTGATATTCCGATACCCACGTAATCCGTGGAGACTGATATTTGAGACTAAACTAAGTCCGCGGATGGTTAATTTAAGACTAATGCCAACGGACACTTTATCTATATTTCACTTAAGGTTAGTTAAAAATACATTTGAAGCAACTGAAATGCAATCCTACAACTGTACTATTGTATATTTTTAATCTTAAGGCATTTCTCCAACACTAGGGAGACAGATTTCTAGGAAATGAAGACCTTTCGATCCTTCGTTCACCGAAGCCCATGCGAACAACATTACTGGTAGTATGCCTATCGCCGTTTTAGTGATAACCATGCCAACACTTACATAACAATATATTTACGTTAATAAATATTAGTAAAAATATCTATGGCTCAAGTAGAACCATTCATTATCATCAAGATGCTCGCAACCCTTAGCTTCGGAAACAGAGTCAGTACCAGCTAAGCTATTGGGTCGTCATGCCTGCAATATATGTATATATATGTACATAGCATAATTTGTTTTTATGTAGCTTTTAACACCATACGATTTAACATAGTCTGTACAAATATATTTTTTAAATACATAACTTTTGAAAAGTTTGGTTTCTTTCTTCTGGGTTACAGATCCAATCCCGAGAAACTGTATAATGTTGTATACTATTATGACCTCACCAGGAATCCAAATCGGGTCATCAAAGCTGGTCCAGTCAACAATTAATTTATGTGTAATATTGCTTTATTTTTATACATTATTTTATACATTTATATTTTATACATTTTGAGAATTGCGTGAAGATATCACGCAATTCTCAATGCTGGAGTAGACAGAGATCGAGTCTAGACAATAAAGTCCCTTGAACCCACCTTCCACCGATGATATTTTAGGGACAACGTGATAGGTAGTGAGCTCGTCGCCATCTCAATGTCCAAGCCAACGATAAATAATTATTTGTATATATTAATAATAATTTTTATACGTGAACAAAAAAATGCAATTCAAATATTACGCATATTACCTTAACCTACATCAGTGAAAAGACTAGAAGTGCAAAGGTTAATAGGTTGTTATAAAGGTAGTTATTGTAGGTGGTATCGCTAATGATCCTAAGCACATTGTGTTAAATAGCATAGGAAACGCCATTTAATTATTTTATTTTGAGTATATTGAGTGTATACGAGCACGACGGCCGCGTGCTTAGGTGATCGGTAATGGACTCGAGAGACCCAAGTTCAATTCCCAGGTGCTAGTCTCGTACACATAAGTTTTTTTAACACGTAACAAGTTCAGCGGAGTCAGTGAGTAGTAGAAGAAAAAAATCATTGGTACAAGTCTTGAGACAACAACACTAAATGGTCACCGCAACCCATAACATCTATAAACCATAGCTTTCTAACTAAACAACAATGCTTCGGAACGGTTCCAAATGGTCTTTCTCATAATTTCTGCATATATAGGGAGAGTTTAAGTCAAAATTCATTACGCATTCTTACATTTGTATTTAAATTACAGCCCTGAGAAGGACCTTCCTGAGCAAAATAAATTAAAATTCAAGATAATTTATTATTCTGTTACAATTCTATTCGTGAACACAATAAAGTAAATGTTTGAGCTTTGAGTACACAATTTGAAGTGGATTGGTTTTATGATCTACTTACTCTAAAAGTAAGGATAGCCGAGTGGTTGGGTGGTCGAAATTTCGAGTCAAGAGACCTGAGTTCGATCCCTACGAATTGTATCGTCGGCTTGGACATAAAGGACAGCGACGGGCTTACTACCTGTCACGTTATCCCGAAAATATCTTCGGTGGAAAGTGGGTAGAAGGGACTTCCCGGTCTACCCCTGAAGATATTTATTTTTATGTACTATTTAGGTCGTTGGCATGGAAATAAAGACGGCGAGAGGCTCACCACCTGGTACGTTGTCCCAAAAAATTTCTTCGGTGAAAGTTGGCAGATTGCTACCTCAATATTGTTACCTCAATATTGAGAATGTCATGAAGATATCTTTTTTAAGTATTAAGCTTTGGTGTTTTATTCGAGAAAGGTCTTTTCGCTTTAAATTATTACATCGACTCCCCAAGGTAAATTGTTTACGAGTGTATATAAAATATTTGATATACACTCATATATAAAATGTGTGGATTGTAAATAGAAAAAAAAATATTGAAATAGTATTTCATTAACAATCTATCCAGTTATCGCTATTTTCAATCAGACAGAACCGATCCGGTTGTGAATAATTGAAAAAATTGAACACGGAAATGATTTCAAGCGACGGAAACGGTAACGACTCGGCAAATACGACATTTAGATTGCTATAATCTCTAATTTGTTATTTAAGAACGGAACGATTGCCGAGATGGTGGTGATCGGAATTAGAGTCATGTGAGCCGAGTTCGATACTCGGGAGATAGGCTCTTACCAATGTGTTTTATCAAAACTTATGTACTATTTATATCGTTAACTTGGAAATAAAGACGGCGAAAAGAACACCACCTGTCACGTTGTCTCGTAAGCTCTGGTGAAATGTGTGTAGAAAGGACTAAATTGTCCAGACCTCTGGCTAGCTATGCATTGGGAACTCTGATAAATCGACTTACTTCGTAAATAGTTTATGTTTATGTAGTATAATATTAATACGTGGCAATGCACAAATAAGTACAATGACTGGTACTAGTTTGTATTAATTAATATCTTTTAATACTGGTCTGGGATGGACCGAACCCTGGTCTCTAGTCTCGAATTCTGATAAAACAGCTGAGTAGCTATCGTGATTAATATTTAGACTTTTATAATACTTACTTACTTGTTATATTGGATAGTTGTAACATAAAAGTTTACTTTTGGCATATCCGTATAACATACACTCTGTATTAATATTCTCAAGATGCCGTTTGGTAAAACCGTTGTGTTTAAATAATTATATAAATAAAAAAGTGATAAATATTCACCCAAGTTTTCCTTATCATGAAACATATTTGAAAAAGGAATTTCATTAATTTTGAAATTTCCTTTCATAATCGTTGCAATATCAGCAATTTTATTCAATACATCATTGTACAAGGACAATCGAAGAAATCAAAGGAAATAGAATTGTTGGCGCGTAAAATGAGACAGCATCGAGTATTGATCAATATTTACAATAATGCCTGTCCTAGTGTCTGACGTATGCACGATTAGAATTCGAATGAAAGGTAGGAAAAAAAGAAAGGACCTCCCGACAGCCTCGTTAGTAGTGACCCAGTCTTCGAAGCATAGGGTTGTAGATACGATTCCCTTTAGGGGCAAACATTTGTGTGATAATTCGTTTGGTTGTACTCGGGTCAAGGAGTTTACATGAATAAATGGATGTTCATCTATTTAAATACGTAAATGTAATATATATCTAATCTTATATATATAATTCTCGTGTAACAATGTTCATTCCCGTACTTTTCCGAAACAACTCGTCCGATTCTCATGAAATGTTTCAAGCATATACAGCAAGAATTAGCTACTATCTATCTTTTAAACCCCTAAAAGATAAGAGGTGTCCACCCCAATTATTTTTATTTATATTTATGATATAGCATAAAAAATACATACAACCCTAATATTTCACCCCTCTACGACCAAACCCAATTTTTTATGTTGCAAAACAACGTTTACGGGTCAGCTAGTATGTATATAAAATGGTATATTTATGTTGAAATTCGAGACCAGAATAAGATACCCTGGTGGTAGGCTAGTTACCAATGAAAAAAAAATATCTTCACGCAATTCCCAATACAGGTGTAGACAGAGGTTGTGTCTAGACAATTAAGTCCCTTCGACCCACCTTCCACCGAAGATACTTTCGGGACAACGTGACAGGTGGTGAGCCCGTCGCCGTCTTTTATGTCCAAGCCAACGATATTCGTACATATGTTTTTTAAAAACCCATTGGTACGAGCCTACCGACTGGGGATCGAACTCGGGTCTATTGACTCGAAATTCCGACCCCCCAACCGAGTGGTTCGGGGCTATCGTGACTTTTTAGTACCAATGAGTTTTTCAAAATTAAAAACTTATTTATAATTTATATCGTTGACTTGGACATAAAGACGGCGACAGGCTCTATGTCTTCGGTGGAAGTTTGATCGAAAGGACTCTATAAAAAGTGTAACCACTCTGTCTACACCAGTATTGGAAATGTCGTAAAGATGTTTTTTGTTCCGTTGTACCGTTGGCTTGGATACGAAGATCATCTGACTCATTGCATACTTCTAAATAAGCTCCGATGAAAAGTTGGTTGAAACGAATAAACTGTCCCGACCTGTCTACCCCAGTATTAGGTCATGCGTGAAGTTAAGAATAATTAATATTCCATCATTTAATCTACTTCCTCAATAAATTTATGCAGACATATTTTTATAAACTAATTTGTCAGATCAAAGAAGTATAAATCGTTACATCCTTACATATTTAACTTAAACACTTCCTTCGTTGTTACTGATTCCATAATACAAGTGCTTAAGCGGCTTACTTTGAGATTGGAGTAATGTATGTGATGTTGTCATTGTCTATGTATTTATTTATTCTATTCCATTGTTTACTTACATACGATTTTTTAAGCTAAAATAAATTTCACAGACACAAAAATAAAAATTTTATGGAATTGAAAAGTCCAGAAATACTCAGAGCTAGTAGACGATGCTTTCTAAAAAAAAAAAAATATCTTCACGCAATTCCCAATACAGGTGTAGACAGAAGTTGTGTCTAGACAATTAAGTCCCTTCGACCCACCTTCCACCGAAGATACTTTCGGGACAACGTGACAGGTGGTGAGCCCGTCGCCGTCTTTTATGTCCAAGCCAACGATATTCGTACATATGTTTTTTAAAAACCCATTGGTACGAGCCTACCGACTGGGGATCGAACTCGGGTCTATTGACTCGAAATTCCGACCCCCCAACCGAGTGGTTCGGGGCTATCGTGACTTTTTAGTACCAATGAGTTTTTCAAAATTAAAAACTTATTTATAATTTATATCGTTGACTTGGACATAAAGACGGCGACAGGCTCTATGTCTTCGGTGGAAGTTTGATCGAAAGGACTCTATAAAAAGTGTAACCACTCTGTCTACACCAGTATTGGAAATGTCGTAAAGATGTTTTTTGTTCCGTTGTACCGTTGGCTTGGATACGAAGATCATCTGACTCATTGCATACTTCTAAATAAGCTCCGATGAAAAGTTGGTTGAAACGAATAAACTGTCCCGACCTGTCTACCCCAGTATTAGGTCATGCGTGAAGTTAAGAATAATTAATATTCCATCATTTAATCTACTTCCTCAATAAATTTATGCAGACATATTTTTATAAACTAATTTGTCAGATCAAAGAAGTATAAATCGTTACATCCTTACATATTTAACTTAAACACTTCCTTCGTTGTTACTGATTCCATAATACAAGTGCTTAAGCGGCTTACTTTGAGATTGGAGTAATGTATGTGATGTTGTCATTGTCTATGTATTTATTTATTCTATTCCATTTGTTTATTTACATACGATTTTTTTAAGCTAAAAATAAATTTCACAGACACAAAAATAAAAATTTTATGGAATTGAAAAGTCCAGAAATACTCAGAGCTAGTAGACGATGCTTTCTAAAAAAAACCTACTTAAAAATTGTCAAAAAACCTTTGTTATGCGATACGCACAAAAATTTGATGTGTGCGATTCATACACGATAGAAGTGAAACTTCAGTAAATAGACAAAAGAATGAGATGAACATGTATAACAAGGGTAGGATAATTCCGAAGTTTTTTTTTCATAAAATAGTATGTATATTTCTGTCTCATTCTTTGCCGGCTTTGTCCTACACATTTTTGTATTCGTGTCTCTGTCCTGTCCTGTCGTTTTTCCGTAGCATCCGGTTTGAAACGTACGTCAAGTACGTCAAGTAGTACACACAAATATTAAAGTGAATGAGGGACAAATTTAATTTAAAATTATAAGAAAAAGTCAAGTTTTAGTTTTATTACTAAAAGAATATGCGCTTTTCTCTCTAGTTTTCTCATGTTCTTAATTTTGTAAGTTATGTGGCAACGAACTCTAAGATATTTTGTCCTTGGCTACATTACTATCTCGAGAATTCACAAGCTTAGTATCAAAGGAATGCCCAGACAACAACTTCATTTATATTTTATAAATTTTACTACAGTTTATAATCAATGTTTTATTTACGAATTACGGTTACTGCATATACTAGTTGATACTAAACGATTACTAGTTCGACGTCCAGATTTTGGTCAAAAGAATCTAAAATCACGACATTTAAGTGTCAATTAAGACTATTGTAGTATTTTCTTCATAGCTAGAATATTATTTTATATAATTAATTCTATATAGCTAGAATATGCTAGAACAACTCAACATAATTTTTGTAGTACTTTATAGAATATTCTGGAAAAAAAATGTTTTTATAGAACACGAAATTAAAACAAGAATAGTATTTGAAGATTGCTAAAACATTTCAACAAGACTTCAAGTATTCTAACAATATTATAAAGCAAAATCCCCTCGCCTTATCTAATTTTTAAACGCGATCAATTCAAAAATACTAACCTGATTTTCATACACTTTTCACGAATAGACGGATAGGAACTAAGATTATAAAGACTGTGCGAGTGAACGCTCAATGTTGTAGAAGTTATTCGCATGACAATGATTTGTTTCGGGGTGAAACACGTGTTTTGTTTTAATCTGTGGTGGCGTATGTTACCTGATCGAGTGTTGTGAATGCTGATTTATTCTGTAGATTTAATGTATCTTTCCGGACTAGGTATCCACCTAACACCTTTATAGTAATCACTTTTCACAAAGTATAAACATATCATAATCTTAAGCATTTATTTGATTTTCCTCAATATAATAACAAGTTAAAGAATTAAACAAAAACTAGTAGCTTTACTACTAGTTTTTGTTTAATTCTAATGAATTCTACAATCGCCAAATACTTGTACAAACGGAACATTTTTCCTACTCAAATCAGTGCGATGGATCCGAGACAGGATGCTCTCTCTCCGCTTTCCGCACGAGTGCCGTCTGTGTATTGTTTTCCAGTTCACGTTTACGTTTAGGTTAAAATGTTAAAATAGATCTGTTCAATATAGCCTGAGCCCTGTTATATACATATTAGTATGGTTATGAATAAGTCTGGCCGTGTGATAGCTGCTTAAAAATATCAACGATTTATCCTTACTGCGGGTTTCGTAAGAAGCGACTAGGGGAAAAGCCTTTGATGCCCTTATTTCGCTTTGCGTACGAGTGCCGTCTGTGTATTGTTTTCGAATTCACGTTTACGTTTAGGTTAAAATGTTAAAATAGATCTGTTCAAAATAATCAGAGTCCTGTTATACGATTAGTATGGTTGTGAATACTTTGGCCGTGTGGTAGCTGATTAAAAAATATCATCGACTTTCTTCGCGTGGGTTTCGTAAGAAGCAACTAAGGGATACCTTAAGGGCAACCTTTGATATATCGTTTTCTATCGACAAATCGAGGGATAACAACCTCTAAAATATTGCAAAACTTATAACAAAGCAATGATGTAGAAAAAAGATTTCAAGTGTCTGGTATTTCGATCGCCTGTGTGATTGCCAAGCGAGGCGATAATGACAAACCTTCCCTCTGAGAGGCCTATACCCTACCGTGAACTTTTACAGGCCGTTTTGTTTGTATAATACGTATTCTATCTATATTTCTAACGTTTACTTATAAAAGTCTAATGCTGGTGATGAGAATGGTTTCTTGCTCGTTGATGACAAAAGAGCTTAGTTCATCTCTACTCGCTCAAAGGTATTGACCATTCACCATAGAAATGCAATCAGCTTTCTTAATACCGTGTTACGAGGATTTGGACAATTTTAATGTTTGAAAGATTCTACACTTGTCGTGTTTGTTTAATATCTATATATGTTTATTTATTTATATAGGTATCTGTATTTGAATCTTATCACCAGCCACTTAAGAAGATACAGGGAATGCTGCGACCTTACTGGACGACGCATGTGATTGCCCAAGAAAAAGAAATAACATCAAATTTATTTTCATACTTTTATTTTTCTATTGTACAATTTAGTAGCATCTAAATAGATAAATAATAAATAAATAAATATCTTCCAGCAATTGCTCGAAGAGGGGAGGGTCAAGAGTATTCGGATACCTAGACGTGCATATATGATGAATATGATGAATCTGAAAGAAGCGAAAGAGGTAAGTAAGGATCGTGACGCTTGGCGATCTGTTCTCTCTGGCTACCCCGTCAGGGACTGTGCGTGAGGATAAATAAATAAATATCTTCACGCAATTCACTATACAGGGGTAGACAGAGGTCTAGTCTAGGCAATTATGTCCCTTCGACAAACATTCCACCGAAGATATTTTCGGGACAACCTGACAGGTGGTAAGCCCGTCGCCGTCTTTATGGCCAAGCCAACGATATAATTCATACATAAGTTTTTGAAAAATCCGTTAGTATGAGCCTGCCACCAGGGGATCGAACTAGGGTCTTTTGAATCGAAATTTCGACCTCCCAACTACGTGGCTATCGTGACTTTCATCTGCATGTAAAATCTATAAATAACTTCCAAAAAGATTAAAAAGTGAATACTCGTAAATGTTGCTTGAACACTAAGACGGCTAAATACTCACAACTAATAATTTTGTCCCAAATAGACTTCGCTGAAAAATGAGATTTAGTTTACTAAACCTCTGAATACCCTAGTAAAATATGTGAATACAAAACGAAAATATGTTATCGTATTTAGTTTCCTTCATGCTAGCATTGTTACAAAAACTGTCGTATCTATCTAGCACAATATGAACTTAGTTCATATCTCGGCTAATTAGATATATTAGAGATTATACGGTTCGTATTTCTATCGCTTATAAGTTGGCGGAGTACCAGCTGTTGTGTAACCACGGACAACTCGGTTACATTCGAATACTCGAAGCAGAAGCAATAACATGTATTATTGCTTGTTACTACGCGACCATTCCGTAACACTCTTACTTCGTTTACGATACAATCATTAGCTACATGTTTGAGGAAGTTTGTTGAAGTCAGCTTTGGAATAGACATAATTTAAAAAAAAAAAGAACTTTTTTGTTTTTAACTTTTAATTCACGATAGCCAAGTTGTTGGGTGGTCGGAATTTCGAGTCGAGAGACCCGAGTTCGATCCCCAGGTGCAGTACCAATGAGTTTTTCAAAAACTTATGTACGAATATCATCGTTGGCTTAGACATAAAGACGGCGACGGGCTCACCACCTGTCACGTTGTCCCGAAAATATCTTCGGTGGAAGGTGGGTCAAAGGGACTTAATTGTCTAAGCTTGACTTCTGTCTACCCCTGTATTGAGAATTGCGTGAAGATATATATATATATATATATATATATATATATATATATATATATATATATATATATATATATATATATATATATATATATATATATATATATATATATATATATATATATATATATATATATATATATATATATATATATATATATATATATATATATATATATATATATATATATATATATATATATATATATATATATATATATATATTTCAACACCAAGTCCCATGTTCAATTTTACATCGTTTCGAACATTGCTTTAGTATAATGTCCAATTTGTAAATGTGTCGTTTACGAGTATATGGTTCTCTCTGACCCATATTTTAGGTTGGAAAATTGTTTCAAAAATATTCGATTTAAGCTATAGAAAAATTATTAAAGCGAAATTTTTTTATGTTAGAATGCAAATTTGACGCTGTGTGATATCACTTTAAGAGGACTAACACACACTCTTCCCGCGGGTGTCGTATAAGGCTAAGGATTTTGTTTAGTTAGTCTTTTTTTAGTTTCTTCAGGCAAGTACTCATACTGACAATTTTATTTCAACCCACTTCTCTCTGAAGCTTGTCTGGAACAACGTGACAGGTGGTAAGTCTATAGCCGTCATAATGTCCAAGCTACAAGGTAGATACAATACGTAATACAATAGAAAATGCAATATACTTACATACATGTATATTTACAAAAATAAATATTAATATACACTTATAAACTTCCATGACTCGAGTAATCGACTGGAGATAAACCACCTTATGGGAGAGGCAAATGTTCACTAGTGGAAATTAACAGGCCGCAATGTATGTACCTATGTCATAACCTGTAATATTTTGTGCATTACTCATTCGAGTATTTTGGCATATTTGACAGGCTTGGCGAGCGTGTCAGCTCCTGATATTTAGAAGTCCCTCTGTTGACATTTATGATATGGAAGACGAGACGGACCTAAACCGGCCGATTCTAATTAATAGTAACCTGTCATGTCAGCCCTGTTGTAGCAGTAGCTCCTGTTGTAGCCCCACCTGAATTGTTAGCATAAATATAAATATTTAAAGGAATACTATTTCTTCCACTTGCTGAGACTATCGTTGTAGAGGTCCTCACGCGATGCAGTTTCTAAAGGAATTTAATCTTAATGCATCATTGAACTAAGAAGAATTCTCAGTAACATGCCAGAAATATTAGCGCTGTATGAATAATATAGTTCTTAGCAAATAAGTATACCAAATACAAACAAAAAAAATTGTAAAACCATCATATTCCACAACCTGTATATTCAATCAGCGTTTTTACTGGTTTACAAGGTGTTGCCAGCTTCGTGATGCTGGGTTCGATTTCAAGATAAAAATACTTCTGCTCTTTTGTCTCCGGTCAAGGTGTTTGTGGTGTTTTCGTTGTTTCTGATTCCATAACGCCATTACTTTGGGATGAGAGAAATGTAAGCGATGTTGTCCCTATCTAAATATGAATGTATGTATTAAAAATATCATTCATGAACCTCCATTTTTTATTAAAATTAAAGTGTTTGTGTGTTTGCTTATTCGTGTCAATGTAACGTATAATTGATTGGGGTCATATAGAGAAGTGAATTGCAGTGACAGCAATACGCAGTAGATAAAGAGGCAAGTGGAATTAAAAAAAACTTTCGTTTATTATATGTATTATTTATTCCTTATTTATTATAAGTACCACTGTTACGAAATGAAGTTTCTTTTACGGAGAAGAACACAGGTATAATAAAACGTCACCTGTCTGTGACACAAAAAGGTCAGACCATCCGCGAAGTATTCGTACATGAAAAACGATCAAAGAACTAATAGAAAGCATCCGAAAACATGTTATGATAAAATGTTATAGCCTTGTTTTCTTCTATCTATCTGGAAGTAATGCAAATGCAATAAGCAAATGGTCCGATATTATAAATAGATAAATATTTATGTAACATACAAACATTAAGGACTGGAGCAAAAAAGTATGCCCATTGCGAGCTTCAAGCCTTGTGTTTCAAGTAAGGACCACTACGAAATAAAATATTGGATCGTCTTCGTATTAATGATTTACAAAACCATTCAAGGACTTATGTTTCTATTATTATTGTGGTTTACTCGTTTACTATACTTAAAGCACATGAGTTAATTTAGTTTGCCTTTCAGAAGTCATTTATGGTATTATCAACATAAAGTTTAATCTATTTAGGAGTAATCAAGATCCCGGACGTCTTGGATTTGACTTATGCGTCAACCCTTTAGTTGAATACCGCTTAGAGGCAGTAACAGCGGGGTTAGAATTAGCTTATATACATCTGAAATACTCGCAGCATATTATTCATACAGAACAAGTTTCTAAGATGTAATCAGTAATACGAATAGACAGAAATAGAGAGTCAAAGATTTTATAATTGGAGTTTCGTAATTACCGCATTTTTGAAAGTGAAAAATCAAGTCTTGCATTTTTCTTCTTATTAAACTCAACTCAATCGATATTATGAAACCAAAACTACACTATATTCGAGAATATTTTGGGTAATTATTTTAACTTAACTTTGGCGACATACGTCGGCAAGTGACGTAGACACCGGTTATCGAATATAGTCGACAGCTTAGTGGTGCCGTGTTCGATTCCCGAACAGGTTAATATAGAAAGCGACATTTTCTATATTGTCTTAGGTCCGGGTTTTCATGTTAATTTCGTTATTTACATAAGTTTGGAATAACATAAGTTTTATGTACGTTAGCTTAGACATAAAACAGCGACAGGCACACCACCTGTCACTTTGTCCCAAAAACAGACTTCGGAGAAAGGTGGGTTGAAAAGAGTTACTTGTCTAGACCGCTGTCCGAACCAGTATCGTGATAATGTATAATGCCGTGAAGATAAACAGATCGTATTTGTTAGCGTCTTTTTTTGTTAGCAAATTAAATTGTGTAGCCTTATACGACACCCGCGGGAAGAGTGTGTGTTAGTCCTCTTAAAGTGATATCACACAGCGTCAAATTTGCATTCTAACATAAAAAAATTTCGCTTTAATAATTTTTCTATAGCTTAAATCGAATATTTTTGAAACAATTTTCCAACCTAAAATATGGGTCAGAGAGAACCATATACGCGTAAACGACACATTTACAAATTGGACATTATACTAAAGCAATGTTCGAAACGATGTAAAATTGAACATGGGACTTGGTGTTGAAATATATATATATATATATATATATATATATATATATATATATATATATATATATATATATATATATATATATATATATATATATATATATATATATATATATATATATATATATATATATATATATATATATATATATATATATATATATATATTTCAACACCAAGTCCCATGTTCAATTTTCATCAAACAAAAAAAGACGCTAACAAATACGATCTGTTTATCTTCACGGCATTATACATTATCACGATACTGGTTCGGACAGCGGTCTAGACAAGTAACTCTTTTCAACCCACCTTTCTCCGAAGTCTGTTTTTGGGACAAAGTGACAGGTGGTGTGCCTGTCGCTGTTTTATGTCTAAGCTAACGTACATAAAACTTATGTTATTCCAAACTTATGTAAATAACGAAATTAACATGAAAACCCGGACCTAAGACAATATAGAAAATGTCGCTTTCTATATTGACCTGTTCGGGAATCGAACACGGCACCACTAAGCTGTCGACTATATTCGATAACCGGTGTGTACGTCACTTGCCGACGTATGTCGCCAAAGTTAAGTTAAAATAATTACCCAAAATATTCTCGAATATAGTGTAGTTTTGGTTTCATAATATCGATTGAGTTGAGTTTAATAAGAAGAAAAATGCAAGACTTGATTTTTCACTTTCAAAAATGCGGTAATTACGAAACTCCAATTATAAAATCTTTGACTCTCTATTTCTGTCTATTCGTATTACTGATTACATCTTAGAAACTTGTTCTGTATGAATAATATGCTGCGAGTATTTCAGATGTATATAAGCTAATTCTAACCCCGCTGTTACTGCCTCTAAGCGGTATTCAACTAAAGGGTTGACGCATAAGTCAAATCCAAGACGTCCGGGATCTTGATTACTCCTAAATAGATTAAACTTTATGTTGATAATACCATAAATGACTTCTGAAAGGCAAACTAAATTAACTCATGTGCTTTAAGTATAGTAAACGAGTAAACCACAATAATAATAGAAACACAAGTCCTTGAATGGTTTTGTAAATCATTAATACGAAGACGATCCAATATTTTATTTCGTAGTGGTCCTTACTTGAAACACAAGGCTTGAAGCTCGCAATGGGCATACTTTTTTGCTCCAGTCCTTAATGTTTGTATGTTATATAAATATTTATCTATTTATAATATCGGACCATTTGCTTATTGCATTTGCATTACTTCCAGATAGATAGAAGAAAACAAGGCTATAACATTTTATCATAACATGTTTTCGGATGCTTTCTATTAGTTCTTTGATCGTTTTCATGTACGAATACTTCGCGGATGGTCTGACCTTTTGTGTCACAGACAGGTGACGTTTTATTATACCTGTGTTCTTCTCCGTAAAAGAAACTTCATTTCGTAACAGTGGTACTTATAATAAATAAGGAATAAATAATACATATAATAAACGAAAGTTTTTTAATTCCACTTGCCTCTTTATCTACTGCGTATTGCTGTCACTGCAATTCACTTCTCTATATGACCCCAATCAATTATACGTTACTTTGACACGAATAAGCAAACACACAAACACTTTAATTTTAATAAAAATGGAGGTTCATGAATGATATTTTAATACATACATTCATATTTAGATAGGGACAACATCGCTTACATTTCTCTCATCCCAAAGTAATGGCGTTATGGAATCAGAAACAACGAAAACACCACAAACACCTTGACCGGAGACAAAAGAGCAGAAGTATTTTATCTTGAAATCGAACCCAGCATCACGAAGCTGGCAACACCTTGTAAACCAGTAAAACGCTGATTGAATATACAGGTTGTGGAATATGATGGTTTTACAATTTTTTTGTTTGTATTTGGTATACTTATTTGCTAAGAACTATATTATTCATACAGCGCTAATATTTCTGGCATGTTACTGAGAATTCTTCTTAGTTCAATGATGCATTAAGATTAAATTCCTTTAGAAACTGCATCGCGTGAGGACCTCTACAACGATAGTCTCAGCAAGTGGAAGAAATAGTATTCCTTTAAATATTTATATTTATGCTAACAATTCAGGTGGGGCTACAACAGGAGCTACTGCTACAACAGGGCTGACATGACAGGTTACTATTAATTAGAATCGGCCGGTTTAGGTCCGTCTCGTCTTCCATATCATAAATGTCAACAGAGGGACTTCTAAATATCAGGAGCTGACACGCTCGCCAAGCCTGTTAAATATGCCAAAATACTCGAATGAGTAATGCACAAAATATTACAGGTTATGACATAGGTACATACATTGCGGCCTGTTAATTTCCACTAGTGAACATTTGCCTCTCCCATAAGGTGGTTTATCTCCAGTCGATTACTCGAGTCATGGAAGTTTATAAGTGTATATTAATATTTATTTTTGTAAATATACATGTATGTAAGTATATTGTATTTTCTATTGTATTACGTATTGTATCTACCTTGTAGCTTGGACATTATGACGGCTATAGACTTACCACCTGTTACGTTGTTCCAGACAAGCTTCAGAGAGAAGTGGGTTGAAATAAAATTGTCAGTATGAGTACTTGCCTGAAGAAACTAAAAAAAGACTAACTAAACAAAATCATTTTTACTGTAGCTAAGGAAATAAATAAAGTTTTTTTTGTGAACATAGATGATTTGGGAAATGGAAATGATAAATTTATGTAACCTTCATTCATACAAAATAAGACGAGACGAGAATCTATTTTGCACAAACACTGTCAGTTCGTCTAGCCATTTGGCCAGCCCTCGGGCACTTAAGCGCACATATTTACAATAGACAATTATTTATTATCTAAGAAGTTGTTGCTGCTGTGCTGGTGGTGGAAAATATGTAAGGCTCGTAGTACAAGTCACCGAGTTCTCACCTCTTGAATGCCATGTCATAGTATACTTACTATGTCTGGCATTGAAGTTAAGGTAATCCACCACTTTCGTAAAAATTAAAAATGACAATAATAAATATTAAATAAGGTGTGACCATCATACCTTCGAAGCGAAGGCTTGTAAAAATCTAAAAAATTACTTACACGGGAGGGATTTGAACCCACAATTACTTTCGTAGTGTGGTGAAAATCTTATCCCTGAGCGACCTTGTCATAACACATCCGTTGAAGTTTTAAATTTCTAATTACGCCTCCTAGCGATGTTTGGTGACATTTAACTTCCAACTCAAAGTCCAGAACGTTACACGAGCGGAATTCGAACCAGCGACCTCTACATACACATACACACACATACACAGACACGCACACACAGATACACACAAAATAAAACTAAAAAAGCGTGATAATAAAAATAAGTTAACTTAATTAAAAAGTCACGATAGCCGTGTGGTTGGGTGGTCGGAATTTAGAGTCGAGAGACCCGAGTTCGATCCCCAGGTGACAGGCTTGTACCAATGGGTTTTTCAAAAACTTATGTACGAATTAGATCGTTGGCTTGGACATAAAGACGGCGACGGGCTCACCACCTGTCATGTTGTCCCGAAAATATCTTCGGTGGAAAGTGGGTCGAAGGACTTAATTGTCTAGACTAGATCTCTGTCTACCCCTGTGTTGGGAATTGCGTGAATATATATTTATTTTTATTTTTTAGAACGCAATTCCCAATACAAGGGTAGACAGAGGTCAAGCCTAGACAATTAAGTCCCGTTGACCCACCTTCCACCGAAGATATTTTCGGGACAACGTGACGGGTGGTGAGCCCGTCGCCGTTTTTATGTCCAAGCTAACGATGAAATTCGTATATAAGTTTTTTGAAAAAGTCATTTGTACTGCCACCTGGGGATCGAACTCGGTTCTCTCGACTCGAAATTCCGACCACCCAACAACTCGGCTATCGTGACTTTTTATAACTTTATTAAATCTATGCAAATTTCTGAGTGTGTATATATGAAATAAGTAAGTTGAGTGCTGACTTTAATATTGCTTTTACTTTCTTTAAGGCAAGCGTCTTACGACAAGCGACTTAGTGAAAAGCGCGAATATCCCGCCATTTTTCAGTAGACAATATCATTGGCTACCGACAGATGGCGGTATAATCGTCACGATAAAATACCACACTGTAAATAAACATACCACGAACGGGCAACAGCGTCTTATGATTACCTGTTACAGTAATCGCCAATCCGCTTAAAGAACGTAGCGATTATGATTAACCCATCCGCGAGAAACGCCATGTCCAGCAATGAACTATTACAGGCCGTTGTGAATGTATGGATGAAATAAATACATTCGTAGATAGAGACAACTGCAGATACATTGCTCTGATCACAATGTAAGCAGCTTAAACACTTCTATGGAATTACAAACAACGAAAGTAAGATAAACACCCAGAAGAAAGAAAGTGCTTTCTACGATGGCTATACCATGAAAACCAGTGTGTACGCCTCTCGTCCACTTCTGTATTTTTATGAAAATATATTTCGCATAAAATTACAGAAGTTACGTGTAATGAGATTGAACCAAAAAGATTTTTATAATTCACTGTTGTAACAGTTTTAGCCAAGTTCCGTTTGAATTATTCAATATCACGGGTCTCCTAATTAACGCTAATGGTTTGAATAAAAGTATTTTTAAGTCTCCAAAGTCAAATTACTGAATATTGAAGGTAATAATCAAAAGATCTCAGAATAGGGTAGTATGTGGTATGTTCCTTTCTTCAGTTGGATATCGTAAGAGGCGACTAACGGAAAAAAAACTGCAATTGGCTACCGACGGATAATGGGATAACTATTGCCAAACATAGTACACCAAAATTCAACGGACCTATGACAGGCAACTGCGTCTAATGGGCAAGATATTTCGTACTCTGTTTACCACTCGGCTTTCCAAGCGTCGCGTTTATGGAACGTACTGTTCTATGTCCTGCAGTGGACTTTTTTGGGCCGTTATAATAATGATAATGAGTAGCAAGACAAAAGTCAGGTATGAAACTCTGACAACTAGTAAATGAAAAGAATATTTTATATTATATTAAATTAAATTGAATTATATAGAATATTTTTGGCGTCCATTACTTTAAGGTATACTATGTACAGACAAATAGACAGGTACATGGAATCATATATTCTTACTACTGATACTAATACGAAGGTGAGTTTGTTTCTAACGCTTTCACACTAAAACGGCTTTACCGATTCGAATGAATGTTAGTATAGAGATAGACGGGTCTCTGTTGTAATAATGTAATAAATATAAACACAGACTTAATATTTGATTTTTATGGTTATTCTTCATTTACTGTGGGAAGTATATAAATTTTGTGAGGACCTAATTGTCTAGACCTCTGTCTTCTCCAATTCTGGGGTCAATGTCTTTATTTAAATAATCATATAAGATAGCTATTTAGGGATTTTATTCGATTGAAAACAAAATTTGGTTTGCTAACAAAATCTGTGCTTAAGTGGCTATCTACATATGCAATCATTTATATATTTCTTCTTTTTATAACGGAGTTCCTTGAATAGAATACTGCATTTTATGACCTATTCAACACCAGTTCTCAAACCAATTACTGCTGTATCAATTCGATAACGGCCTGTTATATCTCAGTGATACATAATTCTATAGTTACTTCTTGAACGGTGAGTCAAAAGGACTTAAATGTCGGCGTATATTTCCCCTGTATACAGCACAGCGTTAAGATATGTTATATGGTACTCTTCCACCTTCAATCTTCCTTTAGGTTTAAGAGGCGAATTATAGAAAAGCCTACTAAATTAAAAAAGCAACCGAAAGGAAGCGGCGTAAAAAGTTCTTTAAATTATAGAAAAAAATAACGAAAACCGGTGACGACCCGCAGCGTCTAAAGTGCGAGGTGTCTGATAATGTGATTGCCAATCCGCTTGGCAGGTGTGGAGATTGTAGCAAATACTTCTTATGGTTGAGAGCTATGTCCTGCAGTAGACTTATTATATCATTCTGAGAATTTAATTATCTTATGATATTTATAAATATAATAAAATTTAGTGATACATTGTTTGAAATTTATTTTTATAAAGAATTAAATTAAAAATGAAAAATTTCATAAATCGATAGTCAATTTCGTAATCTACCACCGTCCCGTAATGAGGTTCCCCTGACGGGTATTAGACTGACAAGATTTATAATTTATCCCTCGCTTTCATATTGGTTTGGATGGAATGTGATTGTCATATATGTATACATTCTATACGTAACTGTTATCCCATTAGAGCGGTAATAAATCGTGTGATATTCCGATACCCACGTAATCCGTGGAGACTGAGATTTGAGACTAAAGTAAGTCCGCGGAGGGTTAATTTAGGACTAATGCCAACGGACACTTTATCTATATTTCACTTAAGGTTAGTTAAATAATACATTTGAAGCAACTGAAATGCAATCCTACAACTGTACTATTTTATATTTCTTAATCTTAAGGCATTTTTCCAACACTAGGGAGAAAGATTTCTAGGAAATGAAGTCACCTTTCGATCCTCCGTTCACCGAAGTCAATGCGAACATCGTTACTGGTAGTATGCCTATCGGCTTTTTAGTGCTAACAATGCCAACACTTACATAACAATATATTTACATTGATAAATATTAGTACAAATATCTATGGCTCAAGTAGAAACATTCATTATCATCAACATGCTCGCAACCCTTAGCTTCGAAAGCAAAGTCAGTACCAGCTAAGCTATCGGGTCGTATAGCATAATTTGTTTTTTAAGTAGCTTTTAGTATAAATATTTTTTATAAATACATATCTTTTGTAAAGTTTGGTTTCCTTGTTCTGAGTTGTAGAACCAGTCCCGAGAAACTGTAAAATGTTGTCGGGTCATCAAAGCTGGTCCAGTCATCAATTAAATTATGTGTAGTATAATTTTATTTTCTGTATGAATAATAAAACGCAATTAAAATATGCGTTATTGACCTGCATCAGTGAAAAGACTAGAAGTGCAAAGGTTAATAGGTTGTTAAAAAGGTAGGTATTGTAGGAGGTTTCGCTAATGATCCTCGGCACATCTATCGATTACGCAAATTACTTCCTATTATTGTGTTAAATAGCACAGGAAACACCATTTAATTATTTTATATTGAATGTATACGAGCACGATGACCGCGTACTTAGGTGATTTGAAATGGATTCGAGAGACTCAAGTTCTATTTTCAATAAACGCCACATTTTGAGAGCGGAACAGGCCGTCTTATATAAAAATAAGTCACGATAGCCGAGTGGGTTGGTGATCGGAATTCGAGTCAAGAGACACGAGTTCCATTCCCAAGGCTCCAGCCTCCAAGGCCAATAGATTTTTTCAAAACTCATGTCCGATTTATATCTTTGCCTTGGACAAAAGGGCGGCGACGGGCACACCACCTGTCAAGTTGTCCCGAAAAATGTCTTCGGTGGAAGGTGGGTCGAAGGAACTTAATTATCTAGACTCGACCTCTGTCTACCCCTGTATTGAGAATTGCTTGAAGTTATTTATTTTTATGTACAATTTAGATCATTAGCATAGACATCGAGAGGCTCACCACCTGGTACGTTGTCCCGAAACAGTCTTCGGTGAACAATGGGTCAAAAGTTAACCTCTATTACCCCAATATTAAGAACGGCATGAAGATATCTGTTTTAAGTATTAGGCTTTGGTGTTTTATTCGAGAAGGTTTTTTTCGTTTTAAATTCTTACATCGACTCCCCAAGTAAATTGTTTACGAGACTATAAAAATTATTAGGTGTGAATTGTAAATGCAAAAAAAATATTGAAAAAGAATTTTAATCCTTACTTGAAATAGTGTTTTAATTTTATTTACAATCTATCCAGTTATCGCTATTTTCAATCAGACAGAACCGATCCGGTTGTGAATAATTGAAAAATTTTCAAATTTTATTAATGAACAACACGGAAACGATTTCAAGCGACGGAAACGGTAACGACTCAGCAAATACATCATTTAGATTGCTATGATCCCTAATTTGTTATTTAAGAACAGAACGATTGCCGAGATGGTGGTGATCGGAATTAGAGTCATATGAGCCGAGTTCGATCTTCGGGAGGTAGGCTCTTACCAATGTGTTTATCAAAAATTATGTACTATTTATATCGTTAACTTGGAAATAAAGACGCTGAAAAGAACACCATTTGTCACGTTGTCTCATAAGCTCTGGTGAAATGTGTGTAGAAAGGACTAAATTGTCCAGACCTCTGGCTAGCTCTGCATTGGGAACTCCGATAAATCGACTTACTTTGTAAATAGTTTATGTTTATGTAGTATAATATTAAAACGTGGCAATGCACAAATAATTACAATGACTGGTACTAGTTTGTATTAATTAATATCTTTTAATACTGGTCTGGGATGGATCGAACTCTGGTCTCTAGTTTCGAATTCTGATAAAACAGCTGAGTAGCTATCGTGAGTAATATTTAGACTTTTATAATACTTACTTACTTGTTATATTGGATAGTTGTAATATAAAAGTTTACTTTTGGCATATCCGTAAAACATACACTCTGTATTAATATTCTCAAGATGCCGTTTGGTAAAACCGTTGTGTTTAAATAATTATATAAATAAAAAGTGACAAATATTTACCCAAGTTTTCCTTATCATGAAACATATTTGAAAAAGGAATTTCATTCATTTTGAAATTTCCTTTCATAATCGTTTCAATATCAGCAATTTTATTCAATACATCATTGTACAATTATTGTACGGAGAAATCAATGGAAATAGAATTGTTGGCGCGTAAAATGTGACAGCATTGGGTATTGATCAATATTTACAATAATCTGACGTATGCACGCTTAGAATTCGAAAGAAAGGTAGGAAAAAAAGAAAGGACCTTCCGACAGCCTCGTTAGAAGTGACCCAGTCTTCGAAGCACAGGGTTGTAGATTCGATTCCCTTTAGGGGCAAACATTAGTGTGATAATTCGTTTGGTTTTACTCGGGTCAAGGAGTTTACATGAATAAATGGATGTTCATCTATTTAAATACGTAAATGTAATATATATCTAATCTAATATATATAATTCTCGTGTAACAATTTTAGTTCCCATAATTCTCCGAAACAACTCGTCCGATTCTCATGAAATGTTTCAAGCATATACAGCAAGTCAGAGAATTGGCTACTATCTATCTTTTAAACCCCTAAGTGATAAGAGGTGTCCACCCCAATTTATTTTTTGATTTATATTTATAATATAGCATAAAAAATACATACAACCCCAATTTTTCACCCCTCTACGACCAAACCCAATTTTTTATGTTGCAAAACAACGTTTACGGGTCAGCTAGTATGCATATAAAATGGTATGTTTATGTTGAAATTCGAGTGAAGAGACCAGAATAAGAGACCCTGGTGGTAGGTTAGTACCAATGAAAAAAATATATCTTCACGCAATTCCCAATACAGGGGTAGACAGAGGTCGTGTCTAGACAATTAAGTCCCTTCGACCAACCTTCCACCGAAGATACGTTCGGGACAACGTGACAGGTGGTGAGCCCGTCGCCGTCTTTTATGCCAACGATATTCGTACATATGTTTTTGAAAAACCTATTGGTACGAGCCTACCAACGGGGGATCGAACTCGGATCTATTGACTCGAAATTCCGACCCCCCAACCGAGTGGTTGGGGGCTATCGTGACTTTTTAGTGCCAACGAGTTTTTCAAAATTAAAAACTCATTTATAATTTATATCGTTGACTTGGACATAAAGACGGTGACAGGCTCTATGTCTTCGGTGGAAGTTTGATCGAAAGGACTCCGTAAAAAGGTTAACGACTCTGTCTACACCAGTATTGGAAATGTCGTAAAGATATTTTTTGTTCCGTTGTACCATTGGCTTGGATACGAAGATCATCTGACTCATTGCATACTTCTAAATAAGCTTCGATGAAAAGTTGGTTGAAACGAATAAACTATCCCGACCTGTCTACTCCAGTATTAGGGCATGCGTGAAGTTAAGAATAATTAATATTCCATCATTTAATCTACTTCCTCAATAAATTTATGCAGACATATTTTTATAAACTAATTTGTCAGATCAAAGAAGTATAAATCCTTACATCCTTACATATTTAACTTAAACACTTCCTTCGTTATGACTGATTCCATAATACAAGTGCTTAAGCGGCTTACTTTTAGATTTGAGTAATGTATGTGATGTTGTTATTGTCTATGTATTTATTTATTCTTTTCTATTTACATACGATTTTTTTATGCTAAAAATAAATTTCACAGACACAAAAATAAAAATTTTATGGAATTGAAAAGTCCAGAAATACTCTTGAGAGCTAGTAGACGATGCTTTCTAAAAAAAACCTTCTTAAAAATTGTCAAAAAACCTTTGTGATGCGATCAGTGGATAATTTATAACTTGTGGAAATAAAACGTACTCAACTCATTATTCTTTTTCTTTACAGCCTTTCAAGAGTCTGCAGCTGAACATAATCCTACCAACAAATTTTCCACAAATAAAGGACCTCAACCACCTGTATGCATCGACTTTCCACAAGAGTTTGAAAGTCTTCACTCCATTTCGTGGGAGTTCGCCCTACACTATGTTTGCTTGTACGAAGTTGCCACTTGAGAACCTTTCTTTATATTTTTTCATTCTTACTGCACATAATACGCACAAAAATTTGATTTGTGCGATTCACACACGATAGAAGTGAAACTTCAGTAAATAGACAAAAGAATGATATGAATATGTATAACAAGGGTAGGATAATTACAATTTTTTTTTATAAAATAGTATGTACATTTCTGTCTCATTCCTTGCCGGCGTCGTCCTACACATTTTGTATTCGTGTCTCTGTCCTGTCCTGTCGTTTTTCCCTAGCATCCGGTTTGAAACCAGAATGATTCTAAAGAAGTTTCACTTCATTAATAAAATAACATAGGCTGCCAATTAATTGAGTGAATATTTACCTTTGCTGAAACCATCCCGGTGTAGGTGTGTGTGATACTTATATAATGTTTCAAGGTTAATGACCCCATCAAGCGCATATTAAGGCGCAGCGGGTAGTAGTAATGAACTAGTTATGTACAGCTTATGGTATTACCGGTAAACAAACAAAATTATATACGAAGAACAACTAAAAAGTAGATTAGGTAATAACATTTCGTTCATATAATTAGCTTCATTATTCTCGCAAATTAGAGTCTTATCATAGGCAAGAAGAACAATTCCAAACACATCTGAAGACTTTTTTTTTTAAATATTTTTAGGTGTTATGAGCTACAGTAGTGAATTGCCATCAGATGAACTTTTATCTCGTTTACATATATGTACAAATGTTTACGCCACGTATAAATATTAAATCTATGATTTAATGTTATTAGGGCGAAAGTTACTTCGTCTGTTTGTTACGAGGACCTTCTCACGCTTTCGGCGCAAAAACGATTTCGAAGGAAAAACCAATTACAAATAAAAAAAACAATTAATAATAAATTTTTTCGAGCCATTCCCAATACGGGGGTAGACAGAGTTCTAGACAATAAAGTCCTTTCAATCCACATTTCACCGAAGACATTTTTTGGCATAACGTGATGGGTGGTGAGCCTGGTTCTTAATTTAACTATCCAAAAGATACTTTAGATATTTTGAAAGTAATACATTTATATTGCTTTAAGTGAAAAAGTTATAACTGTAACGGTATTTCTAAGAGGTTCAACTTTGTAATAAAACCCCATTATTCATTTCACCATGAAGCAAGCGTTAACCAAAGGTGTTATTACTACAAATATATCCTTCGAAGTTTTTTTTGTTTTGAATACATAGCTTTTCATTAAAGTATAATTTATTTTGGACAGTTAAGACTTTTTAACCTATCTTTTACATACATATATATAAATAAATTAATATTCACATATTATGATATACCTATAAACAATCCTGACTTGACATGACAATCATTCGTTAAATGTTCATAACAATGACAATCATTCGTTAAATGTTCATAACAAAAATGTTTGTCGCTAGCTACCTGTGACCCCTAGCTTCGAAGGAACTTTCACTAGGAAGGTTCGCATGAACGGTCACGCATCAACTCGGCAATCAAGTCGTCAAATACATTTCTTCGACTAAGTATATTAAGTATAATTAAATAGATAAATATTCACATATTCATATTCTAATTAAATTCATAATCTAATGCTAATATTTATATTCAACACACAAATCTTGGATCTGGTATTTTAGAGATGGTTATTCTGCCATCAGCGAAGGTATCACAAACCACCCAGCCAGAAAATGTATGATGTGAGTTGAACCCGTACCTCAGAGTTGGCGACACCATGAAAATCAGTATGTGCATATCTGGTCCACGGAGGTCGTCATCGTGTACGCCATCGTCTGTACAATGTATATGGTAGGTGTGTCAAGTAGTACACACACATATAATTTAAAATTATAAGAAAAAGTCAAGTTTTAGTTTTATTTCTAAAAGAATATGCGCTTTTCTCTCTAGTTTTCTCATGTTCTTAATTTTGTAAGTTATGTGGCAACGAACTCTAAGATATTTTGTCTTTGCCTGCATTACTATCTCGAGAATTCACAAGCTTAGTATCAAAGGAATGCCCAGACAACAACTTAATTTATATTTTATAAATTTTACTACAGTTTATAATCAATGTTTTATTTACGAATTACGGTTACTGCATATACTAGTTGATACTAAACGATTACTAGTTCGACGTCCAGATTTTGGTCAAAAGAATCTATAATCACTACATTTAAGTGTCAATTAAGACTATTGTAGTATTTTCTACATAGCTAGAATATTAATTTTATATAATTAATTCTATATAGCTAGAACATGCTAGAACAACTCAACAAAATTTTTGTAGTACTATATCGAATGTCCTGGAAAAAGATGTTGTATCTTTTCGGACTAGGTATCCAGGTGGTTAAAATTTTATGCTAACACCTTTGTAGTAATCACTTTTCACAAAGTATAAACATATCATAATTTTAAGCATTTGTTATTTGATTTTCCTCACTAAGTAATAACTCAATAACAAGTTAAAGAATTAAACAAAAACTAGTAGCTATACTACTAGTTTTTGCTTAGTTCTAATGAAATCTACAATCGCCGAATACTCGTACAAACGGAACATTGTTCCTACTCAATTAAATGCGCTCGATGGATCCGAGACAGGACGCCCTCTCTCCGCTTTCCGCACGAGTGCCGTCTGTCTATTGTTTTCCAATTCACATTTACGTTCAGGTTAAAATGTTAAAATAGATCTGTTCAAAATACCCTGAGACCTGTTATATAAATATTAGTATGATTATGAATACTTGGTATATGTAATAGCAGCTTGTGCATAAAATGTGTCACCGACTCTCTTCCCGTCGGTTTCGTAAGAAGCGACTTAGGGAAAGGCCTTCGATATATCTTTTTCTACCAACAAATGGAGAAATATCGATCTCTACAAACATTGCAAAAAATTTTAAAAAAGCGACGATGGACAGCGAAGATGTGTCTGATATTGCTATCGCCTATGTGCCCGTCAAACGAGGTGATAATGACAAACCTTTCCCGGGAGAGGACTACTGTCCTGCCATGGACTTCTACTGACCGTCATGTATGTGTGTTACGTATTCTATCTATATTACTAACGATTACCTATAAAAGTCTAATGCTGGTGACAAGAATGGTCTCTTGCTCGTTTATGACAAAAGAAGTTGGTTCTTCTCTTCTCGCTTAAAGATACTGATAATTCAACATAGAAATGCAACCAGCTTTCTTCCCACCATTTTACGAGGATTTGGGCTGCTTTAATGTTTGAAAGTTTCTTCACTTGTCGTGTTTGTTTAATATCTATTTTTGATAATTTATCTGTATTTAAATCTTATTAACATACTAGAAGACGCATGCACAAGAAAAAGAAATAACATGAAATTAATTTTTTACTTTTAATTTTATAATTTCTACATATAAATAAATAATAAATATAAATATCTTCACGTAATTCCCAATACAGGAGTAGACAGAGATCTAGTCTAGACAATTAAGTCCCTTCTACCCACTTTCCACAGAAGATATTTTTGGGACAACGTGACAGGTGGTGAGCCCGTCGCCGTCTTTATGTCTAAGGCAACGATATAGTCCGTACATACGTTTTAGCAAAACCCAATGGTACGAGCCTGCCACCTGGGAATCGAACACGGGTCTCTCGACTCGAAATTCCGACCACCCAACCACTCGGCTATCGTGACTTTTATAACGTTATCGTGAATTTCTACATGTAATAAGTATAAACAACTTCTAAAAAGATTGCCACAAAGCCGGGCTCTGCACTCATTGCCCTTTCACAACATTATGCGGGTCGTTACTCTATTTTGAGTTTTAACCACATATAATTTTATTGATGACTCGAAGTGTTGACTGTTCAGATTCCGCTGGGGACGATCAGTTGTGTCATAAATTTGAATGTTTGTACTCGAGTCAAGATTTTTAAATGTATTTATGAATATTTTATTTAATTTATCTACGTAAATATTCATACATGTGGCTTGAGCACTAAGACGACGACATATTCTCTACTAATAACGTTGTCCCGAATAGACTTCGCTGAAAAACGAGATTTAGTTGACCAGACCACTAGACACACTAATAAAATATGTGAAGACAAAATGAAAATATGTTATCGTATTTAGTTTCTTTCATGCTAGCATTGTTACAAAAACTATCATATATACATTAAAATAAAATTTCTATTCACATCATGAACTTAGTCCCTATCACGACTAATTTGATTATACGGTTCGTATTTCGATCGCTTATAACTTGGCGGAGTCCCAGTTGTTGTGAATAGTAAAACCATGGACCACTCGGTTACATTCGAATACTCGAAGCAGAAGTAATAACATCTATTATTGCTTGTTACTTTGCGACCATTCCGTAACAGTCTTACGTCGTTCACGATACAATCATTAGATCTGTGTTTGTTGCTGTCAGCTTTGGAATAGATATTATTTTAAAAAAGGACTTTTACGTTTTAATTTTGTAACGATTTCTACATTGATTTTCAGCCTGTTTTCTTTTACAGTTTAGTTATATTAGTTTTATTATTTATTTATACTTTATTGACACCTAATAAAGGTAACAATGGACGGACGTAATGCTTTATAGCATTCTCTACTAGTCAACCCTGGACGAAACAGAGAATAATCGGCAGGTGTATTAAATGGGTGTCATAATCTCATTATTTAATATGTATATATACTCAAATATTTATTTATTATATAAATATACATACCCCATACATATAGAAATATACTTATATACATATATACATATTCACACACATAAACATACAAATACAAACCAACACAAATAACTACTATTTTCGTACTAAAAGTAAATAACGTTGAGAAGATAATAAAAAATGTAAATTTGTCAGCCTGAATTATTTTTCTGAAGATACTCTCGAACCATTTTTTTAAAAGAATGTTTATTAGGAGCTTTCTTGACATCAGGAGGAAAAGCGTTCCAGAGGAGACTGGACTGAACAGTCAAAGAGGAGCTAAAGAATACAATACTATGCTGTGGAATATGCATTTTGAGACAATTTAAAGAACGTGGTACCCGGTCATGGGTAAAATGAATATATTCGAAATTATTTCTAAGATAGGATGGGAGATAGGAACGATAATAGGACTGTTTCTATACTTACGTAGACCGTTAAGAAGGCGCTCCAATTTTTTGAGGTTTTGGGATAGATCGGGATAGGACACATCTGCATAATCAATAATGGAATGGAGTATAAGGGAATGGACAAGCATAAGCTTTGTTTTTAAAGGTAAAAATTTTTGAGACGTTGTTTTCCGTGAGGTATCGGATTCCATGTCGTAACGGGATAAGAATGTTATCACTCCCTTTCTTCCTGATGATGTCGTAAGAGGCGACTAAGGCAAACTGTCTCTAATATCGTTATGGCAACCGATAGATAGCGGGATAACCATCTCTAATATTATAAAAAAAAAAAAAAAAAAATATCTTCACGTAATTCCCAATACAGGGTAGACAGAGGTCGAGTCTAGACAATTAAGTACCTTCGACCCACATTTCACCGAAGATATTTTCGGGACAACGTGACAGGTGGTGAGCCCGTCGCCGCCTTTATGTCGAGCCAACGATATTCGTACATAAGTTTTTGAAAAACCCATTGGTACGAGCCTACCAATTGGGGATCGAACTCGGGTCTATTGACTCGAAATTCCGACCACCCAACCACTCGGCTATCGTGATTAATATTATCAGATCAAAATTATTATTAGACCGAAGATGGGCAGCAGCGTCTGAGGTGCGAGTGGTCTGGTACTGCGATCGCCAATCCGCTTGCAAAACGTGGCGATAATGGCAAAGCCTCAGGCAGAATTTCATTAAATTATTTAAATAACATATGTTCATACTGACGTAACGACATGTATAGGTCCATGGCAGAACATAGGCCTCTCCTATAGGCTTTGCCTTAATCACCTCGCTTGGCAAGCGGTTGGGAGATCACAGTATCAGTCTCACAGTATCGACTCTAGTATCAGTCATCGGAATGTTCGCGGCTACTTACAAATGGTGCAATAACCATCTTGAAAATTACCGGATTAAAATAAAGCAGACCGAAAGTAATTTCCTGCATGGTCGAGTGGCTTACACATCGGTTTACAATGTGTTTCCAGCTCTGAGGTCCCGCGTTCGATTCCCGGACATTTAAACGTAGAACATCACTTTTTCACATTTTCTCGAGTCTGGGTGTTTGTGGTAAATTTATTTTTTCCGTACTTCAGCTACTTAATTTGAGTTCAGAGCAATCTATCATCCATGTAATGTATTATCCTTCTCAAGTAATATCCATTTAATAAAAAAATAAAACACGTACAGTATATACTGTTTCTATATCATCTTTTATATCTAATGCACCAATTATTTTCAACACGCGGTTTCTCATGTTTAATTTTACAACGTATCCACTATTGCTTTAATATAATGTCCATTTTGTGAATGTGTCGGAATTAATATTGCGTTTACACGCATTCGGCTCTTCTCGATCCATATTTTAAGTTAGAAAATTGTTTCAATAATATCACTTAAATCGTGATATTTTTGTAGAAATATTGTAAGAGCGAATTTTTTAGTATGCGAATTTGACGCCGTGTGATATCAGTGTAAGAGCACTACCACACCCACTCTTCTAGTGGGTGTCGTACGAGGTTACGCAATTTAATTTGCTCAAATCTTAGATAAGCGCTGACAAATGCAAAGGATCTTTACATGTCTTCACGGCATTCCCAATACTGGGTGGATAGAAGTCTAGACAACTAAGTCCTTTCAATCCACCTTTCACAGTAATCAGTCACTTTGGTGCCGTTCACTGTCTTTATGTCCAAGACAACGTACATAAAACTTATGTACGATAATTCAAAACTTATGGAAACAACGAAAGTAACACGAAAACTCAGACCTGAGGCAATCTTTATTTTCAAGCCAACAATATAATTCTTACATAAGTTTTGAAAAAAAAAAAAAAAAAAATATCTTCACGCAATTCCCAATACAGGGTAGACAGAGGTCGAGTCTAGACAATTAAGTACCTTCGACCCACATTTCACCGAAGATATTTTCGGGACAACGTGACAGGTGGTGAGCCCGTCGCCGCCTTTATGTCGAGCCAACGATATTCGTACATAAGTTTTGAAAAACCCATTGGTACGAGCCTGCCACCTGTGGATCGATCTCAGGTCTCTTGACTCGAAATTCCGACCACCCAACCACTCGGCTATCGTGATTAATATTAACAGATCAAAATTATTATTAGACCGAAGATGGGCAGCAGCGTCTGAGGTGCGAGTGGTCTGGTACTGCGATCGCCAATCCGCTTGCAAAACGTGGCGATAATGGCAAAGCCTCAGGCAGAATTTCATTAAATTATTTAAATAACATATGTTCATACTGACGTAACGACATGTATAGGTCCATGGCAGAACATAGGCCTCTCCTATAGGCTTTGCCTTAATCACCTCGCTTGGCAAGCAGTTGGGAGATCACAGTATCAGTCTCACAGTATCGACTCTAGTATCAGTCATCGGCATGTTCGCGGCTACTTACAAATGGTGCAATAACCATCTTGAAAATTACCGGATTAAAATAAAGCAGACCGTAAGTAATTTCCTGCATGGTCGAGTGGCTTACACATCGGTTTACAATGTGTTTCCAGCTCTGAGGTCCCGCGTTCGATTCCCGGACATTTAAACGTAGAACATCACTTTTTCACATTTTCTCGAGTCTGGGTGTTTGTGGTAAATTTATTTTTTCCGTACTTTAGCTACTTAATTTGAGTTCAGAGCAATCTATCATCCATGTAATGTATTATCCTTCTCAAGTAATATCCATTTAATAAATAAATAAAACACGTACAGTATATACGGTTTCTATATCATCTTTTATATCAAATGCACCAATTATTTTCAACACGCGGTTTCACATGTTTAATTTTACAACGTATCCACTATTGCTTTAATATAATGTCCATTTTGTGAATGTGTCGGAATTAATATTGCGTTTACACGCATTCGGCTCTTCTCGATCCATATTTTAAGTTAGAAAATTGTTTCAATAATATCACGTAAATCGTGATATTTTTGTAGAAATATTGTAAGAGCGAATTTTTTAGTATGCGAATTTGACGCCGTGTGATATCAGTGTAAGAGCACTACCACACCCACTCTTCTAGTGGGTGTCGTACGAGGTTACGCAATTTAATTTGCTCAAATCTTAGATAAGCGCTGACAAATGCAAAGGATCTTTACATGTCTTCACGGCATTCCCAATACTGGGTGGATAGAAGTCTAGACAACTAAGTCCTTTCAATCCACCTTTCACAGTAATCAGTCACTTTGGTGCCGTTCGCTGTCTTTATGTCCAAGACAACGTACATAAAACTTATGTACGATAATTCAAAACTTATGGAAACAACGAAAGTAACATGAAAACTCAGACCTGAGGCAATCTTTATTTTCAAGCCAACAATATAATTCGTACAAAAGTTTTTGAAAAAAAAAAAAAAATTGGTACGAGCCTGCCACCTGTGGATCGATATCGGGTCTCTTGACTCGAAATTCCAATAACATTATAATTTACTTTCTTCTTCTGTCTATTTATATAACTGATTATGTCAAAGAAAGTTGTCCTGTATGAATCATATGCTGCGAGTATTTAAACTAATTCTAACCCCGCTGTTACTGCCTCTAAACGGTATTAAACTGAAGGGTTGACGCATAAGTCAAATCCAAGACGTCCGGGATCTTGATTACAGCTAAATAGATTAAACTTCATGTTGATATTACCGTAAATTATTTCTGAAAGTCAAACTAAGTTAACTTATATGCTTAAAGTATAGTGTTTGGGTAAACCACAATAATAATTCATAACACCATAACACCACAATAATAAAGTCATTGAATGGTTTTCGTAAATTGTCATTAGTACGATGACGATCCAATATTTTATTTGGTAGTAGTCCTTACTTGAAACATTAGGGTTGTGGGCTTGAAGCTTAACATACTTTTTTGTCCGAGTCCTTAATGTTTGTATTTTGTATGAATATTTATCTTTTTAGTTTATGGTACCGTTTGCTTTTTGCATTTGCATTACCTCTACAAAGATAAAAGAAAACAAGGCAATAAAATTTTATCATAAATTTTTTCGGATTCTTTCCATTACTACTTAAATAAGTCGAAGTCACGATAGCAGAGTGGTTGGGTGGTCGGAATTTAGAGTCAAGAGACCCGAGTTCGATCCCCAGGTGGCAGGCTCGTACCAATGGGTTTTTCAAAAACTTATATACGAATATCGTTGGCTTGGATATAAAGGCGGTGACGGGCTCACCACCTGTCACGTTGTCCCGAAAATATCTTCGGTGGAAGGTGGGTCAAAGGGACACAATTGTCTAAACTAGACCTCTGTCTACCTCTGTATTGGGAATTGCGTGAAGATATTTATTATTTATTAGTACTTAAATAGTTTTTCGTGTGTAATGAATCTTACGCGGATTGTCTGACCTTTTTTGTGTCACAGGCAGGTGACGTTTTATTATACCTATTTTCTTCTCCGTAAGAGAAACCTCATTTCGTAACAGTGGTAATTATAATAAATCGGGAATAAATAATACCAAATATTTATATTTGTAAATACACACTTATTAATTTATTTATGCTTTACTGTTTAAACCTTGTTTAAAAATATGTAACAATAGGCGGACTTAATGCCATATGGCATTCTCTACCAGTTAACCTTACTTGATGAGGAAAAAATTAAGGGGCAGGTGCATTTAAAAAAAAAATAAAAAAAACATGTTAAGGAGACTATACAATTAAACCATACATAATATACTATAACTAACATACCCATGTATATATAATAACAAAGATATATGAATATTAATACACAACCATACTCATATCTATACCATGATACATACAAATATAAATACACACATACATATAAAATAGGTATAAATCAGATGAAATACATGATACGGAAAATAATAAGGAGAAAGCTACATTTTTCAGATGGTGTAATTCAGATGGTAGTGGTGCCGGACTGAAATTCCCCTTGCACAGCCTTGGCGAGGGACCAGAACGCACGAGTTCCCGAAGGAAGACGAACTAGTTTCTCGCCAATTCTGCCAATGTGCTTTGACTTTGCCGCAGTAATTACTCTTTTGAAGGACCGGGCGGCAGAGTTATACTTCTTCTTAAAAGTGATAGTTTTTGAATACCGTGACGCCAATGCATTAACCCAGGCCCGGTAGTACTGCTGCTTTTAATAAAATGCCATTCTGCAGGCGCTACCAAAGCTTAAGGCTTAGATCTACCACACAGGAAAGAACGAAAAGTTTCATTCTTTGAAGCACCACATCGGCGACGGAATCTGCAACGGCGTCGGGATCTCAAATCAAGAGTCGATATCAAAAAGATCTCCCCGTATGATCAGTGGTTCGAGATCGTAGCCATTCGGCGTGGTGGGCGTTGAAGTCGCCAAGAACACCATCTCTGCAGATGGGATCTGCTGTGGCACGGAATATGCAGCCATCTAGATGTAGTCGATGAGTCGGCCATTTTCGGTATTTCCGCTGTGGGACCTATAGAGGCACCCATAGACGCGAGGTTAGTTGTCGCTGTCTATGCGTAGCCAAAGCCACCCCCCCAGAATTGGGGGAGGAGGGTGTGTGGGCCTCCGGTTACCTGCACTCACCAGACGAAACGCAGAAGTTTGTTAAACTTCTACTTCACGCTGGTATTCTGTGAGGTTGTGGTACTTCCCCGGTCGCGCCGGCCCATTCATGCAACAACAAAAGCTGATGCGTGGCTTTACCACTGTTATTTCGTTGTTCCGGATAAGATTCGGAAAGAAATAGGTTGTAATAAAATTCCTTGAGAATTTGCATAAAGAAACTAAAAAAAAAAATTTGTATAAATAAAGTTTTTCTTGTGAAATTTTATTTACCGATAAAACAAGTCATTCAATTTAGTATATTTGACAGCAGTGTTTTTGTTTGGAATCTCTAGTTCTGTGGAAACTTCGGGATAAAATGTGTTCTAAAAGTACACTTACATAGAATGTCAAGTCAATAATATGTAACGTTGTGTAAAAATGTCAAGTCACTCCATCGACTATTTCCTCAGGGTAGACAGGCGTAAATGAACATAAGATTTTCGATACATTTAGATAAAAATATTTGCCATGAGTTCTCGGTTACCGACCGGTATCGGCGTAAGAAGCCACCACAATTCCTTCCATCCGTGTTATAAAATATGTCTGATAAAATCCTTGTTAATAGCATTGGCTCCTGCTAGATGGCAAGATAACCATAACGTATAATATCAGCCCAAAATGAAGCAGACGGAGGAAGGAAAACAGAGTCTGAGGTGCGAGGTATCTGGTACTGGTATCGCCAATCCGCTTCTCTTCTTTCTCTTCCAAGTAACGTGATAATAGAAAATGTTATAATCGAGTCCCAATACAGGGGTAGACAGAGAGGTAGAGAGACCAGACAATTTAGTCCACTCGACCCACCTTCCACCGAAGATATTTTGGGGACAACGTGACAGGTGGTGAGCCCGACGCCGTCTTTATGTCCGAGGCAACGATATAATTCGTATGAATTCGTAGATTTTCATAATCGAGACATATATGTTGCATTGGAATTTTGAAGGCCTTTAAGCAAGTAATAAAAAAATTACACCGCCTCCTGTTGTAGTCAAAACCAAGTTTCACTCAGCCGCATACGTATGGATAGGATTCCATTGCAATAAATTTTAAATAGAACAGATTCTATTCACTAAATTTACATATTTGTGTAGATTCATGCAACGGAAGTCAATATTTTCCCTCGCCTATACACAACAGCGCTGATCGGACATTCGGTAAACAAAGATATTCTGGAAATATCACGGTGTAGGCACGTATTAACAAGAGTAACAAATAGATTTTTTAAAGGAACGATGGCTGAATGGTTGAGTGATCGGATTTGGAGTCAAAAGACCTGTGTTTGAACCGCAGCTAGGATCGGACCACTGTTTTTTTTAAATGTACTATTTATATCGTTGGCTTGGACATAAAGTGGGCGACAGGCTCATCACCTGCCACGTTGTCCCTAAAAATGTCTATAGTGAAAGATGGGTTGAAAGGACTTTATTATCTAGACCTCTATCTACCTCAGAAACGGAAATGACGTGAAGATAACAAAGATAAATATTTTTGAGAAAAATTTTGTAACCTTCATTCATACAACATAAGAGCTACCCCAATATTGGGAAATTGCGTTAATGTAAAGACAACTTGCCATTCGAGAATCTATTTTGCACAAACATTGTCAGTTCGTCTAGCCATTTGGCCGGCCCTCAGGCACTTAAGCGCTCATATTTCCAATAGACAATTATTTATTATCTAATAAGCTGTTACTGCTGTGCTGGTGGTGGAAAATATGTAGGGCTCGTTGTACAAGTCACCGAGTTCTCACCTCTTGAATGCTATGACATAGTATACTTACTATGTCTGGCATTGAAGTAAAGGTAATCCACCACTTTGTCCATCTGTTCGCCGGTTGGCGCCACCGGACGGCGATAGGCGACAGAACCACAGTCGGTCGGTAGCATCCGAAGCTGGAAGCTTCAGGAAGCGGACACTAGGAATAAATATCAAGCAAGGGTAGCCGAAAAGCTGGACAGCATTGGTGTTAGGAAAGAATGTGTGGATGAAATATGGCAGAGCCTTAGAGATGGAATGGTTTGTGCAGCGGAAGACGTGTGTGGAACTGTGAAAAGAGGTAGTAGTAAAAGGGTGATGCATGGTGGAATGACGAAGTGAAAGAAGCTGTAAATAAGAAGAAGAAAGCATGGTTAGACTACTTGGCCTCTAGTAATGATAAGGATATGAGAGAGAAGAGGAAAGAAAGATATAAGCTACAGAAAATTCACACGAAATCATTGATTGAGGAATTGCGTGAAAGGAGTAGAATGGAAGCGGATGAAAGGTTGTCGCACAACTTCAAGGAGAACTCAAACTCTTCTGGAAAGAAGTTGGAAGGACCCGGAGTGGTACGACAGCCTTAAGAATGAATAAAGTGCTTTCGGGAACCAATGACGTCCTCTCAGAAAATCGGACGTCATGCAGCGATGGAGCAATTTTATAGAGATGTATGCGTGTGATGATCTTAGTGAGGGATCCGGGGGTGACGCCGTGACTGGTACGCCAGACTCGGACCTCGATGACACTGAGGTCATCAGTATGAAAGAGATTGAATGTGCGATTAGAAGTTTGAAATGTGGTAAGGCTGCGGGACTAGACAGAGTTACTGCTGAAATGGTCAAGTATGGTGGGCCACGCGTCTGGAACAGCTTTCATCTGCTGTGCAATTTGTGCTGGCGAACGGGAGCTGTTCCGGATGATTGGCGATCCGCGGTCATTGTGCCTTTATATAAAGGTAAAGGTTCACATTATGACTGCGGGTGCTATCGGGCGATCAGCTTGACCAGTTTAGCAAGTAAAGTTTACTCGAAGGTTTTGACACGTAGGATGCAAGATAAATCGGAAAGATTTCTATGGGAGGCACTATGCGGATTTAGACCTGGAAGAGGATGCATGGATCAAATGTTTTCTCTCCGCATGATCACGGAGCATCAGCAAAAGCACAGAAAATCTTCTGGTTAGCAGCCAGAAGCTTTCTGGCTGCTAACCAGAAGATTCTGTGCTTTTGTGGATCTTGAGAAAGCATTTGATAAGGTTGTAAGGAAGAAAATGTGGGAACTGTTGCCGGGGTATGGTGTGGATGGTCAATTGCTAAGGGCTGTGCAGTCACTTTACTGTGACTGTAAAGCCTGTGTGCGGGTAGGGCATGACCTGTCACCCATGTTTAGCGTCCAAACGGGCGTAAAACAGGGTTGTGTCATGTCTTCCTGGCTGTTCATACTGTACCTCGACAGCTGTTTACAGAAGCTGAAAGATAGCTGTTTGGGTGTGAAATTGGGTGACATAAAAGTAAATTGTCTGCTTTATGCTGATAATGCAGTGCTTATAGCACCATCAGAGGCAGAACTGCAGGCATTAGTCACGTGTATGAAAGAAGAATGTGAAATTAATGGCCTCCGTTTGAATGCTAATAAAACGATGGTTCTGGTATTTGAAAGGGACGAAGAAAGAACGAAGTGCGAAATTTGGGTAAATCAGGAATGTCTAGAACAGGTAAATGAAATTGTATACTTGGGGAGTGCGTTTAGCCGGGATGGAAGATGTGATTTAGATGTGGACAGGCGTGTCGCTGCCGGGAACAAAGTCAATGGTGCCCTGACTGCGTTAATCAAAAGGCAAGGCGTTGTGAAAAGTGCACGCCTTGCAATACATAACGCAGTGTTGGTACTGACTTTGTTATATGGCAGCGAAACCAGGGTATGCCAGAAGAAGCATAAAAGCAGGTTGAATGCAGTGGAGATGCGATCTCTTCGTAAAATGTGCGGCCTTACCATGGCCGACCGAAAGCGAAACGAAGAGATTCGCAATATGGCAGGTTTGAAAGATGACCTTGTCTCAAAAATGGATAAGGGCGTGCTTCGATGGTTTGGGCACGTTGAGCGAATGAGTGAAGACCGAATGGTGAAGAAAATATATAGCGCGAAAGTTAATATTAAAAGGTGTCGAGGTAGACCGAGATTAACTTTCGGAGACCATGTGAGCAAATTGCTCGAAGAGCGGAGGGTCAAGAGTACTCGGATACCTAGACGTGCATGTATGAAGAAGATGATGAACCTGAAAGAAGCGAAAGAAGTATGTAGGGATCGTGACACTTGGCGATCTGTTCTCTCTGGCTACCCCGTCAGGGATTGTGCGTGAAGATAAATAAAATAAATAAAAAATAAGTGTAAAAAATCGCCCACAGAGTAAAAACATTTTTCAATCAACCAGGTCTTAAGCACATACCTGAATTTTTTAATATAGTTCAACTTAAATAAAGAAAATAAATAAATATCAATAAATATCTTCCCACAATTCCCTGTACAGGGGTAGACAGAGGTCTAGTCAAGACAATTAAGTCCCTTTGACCTACCTTCCACCGACTATATTTTCGGGACAGGTTGTGAGCCCGTCGCCATTTTAATGTCCAAGCCAACGATATAATTTTCTTCTTCACCTACTTCATCCAATCTCTGCATCACCCAAAGGTAGACTGGCAGAGAATGCCTCAGGCATTAAGTCCGCCTATACAATGAAGGTATGATGTTAAATAAATAAATAATTGTACTAAAGTTTTTGAAAAACCAATTGTCACGAGCCTGGCACCCGGGGGGTCGAACTTGGATCTCTTGAAATTCCGACCACCCAACCACTCGGCTATCGTTACTTTTTTTATAATCGAGGCATCTTGGCGATCGAGGCCTTGAAAACCATGTAAGTAATAAAAAAAAAATTACACCACCACATGTAGTAGTCAAAACCAAGTTTCACTAAGCCGCATTTCTATAACTAGGTTTCCATTGCAATAAATTTTAAATAGAACAGATTCTATTCGCTAAATTTACATATTTGTGTTGATCCATACAACGGGAGTCAATACTTTCCCTCTCCTATACCCAACAGCGCTGACCGGGCGTTCGGTAAACAAAGATATTCTGCAAACATCATAGTGTAGGCACGTATTAAAGATACGAAAAATCAGCGCGGGTAATTGATATCTTTTCCGGATTTTAATCGAGCTTTATAAGTAGCGATATTAGGCGAATGCTGCGGCTTGACACTTGTCACATTGTTCCAAATCGGTTAAACTTGTGTCGAATGGACGTGATTCAGACCTCTGTCTGCAGCATTTTTGTTATTAAGGGTGGTTAAAAGAATGTAAAAACCTAAACTCTAGATCACTGTCCATTAATTTTTACTCATTTCATGGTCAAAAGTATGTATGAAAATAATATCTTCACGTATATTCCAAAAGCTGGTGCAGACAGAGTCTTGGACAATTATGTTTTATCGACCCACCTTTCTCAGAAGACTATTAGGAAAAACGTGCCCGGTGACGAGCCTATCGCGATATATAAGATGTCAGACAAATAAATAAAAAGTTAAATTAATAAATTTTGAGATGGTATTCTTTGCAATTGAGTGCCAGGCGATATGTATAAAAGTTCATTTAGCCATGTGAGCGATCCATTGCCACTTCAGCGCGCATGTGTAGACTACAACAGGACTAATATTTCATATTTCAGAAGTTTTTGCCTGATAAGTAAGGCTTTATACAAGACACCGCGTGCATGAATGCTATGACACTTATTTACATAAATAAAATAAAATAAATAAATATCTTCACGCAATTCCCAACACAGGGGTAGACAGAGGTCTAGTCAAGACAATTAAGTCCCTTTGACCTACCTTCCACCGACTATATTTTCAGGACAGGTGGTGAGCCCGTCGCCATTTTAATGTCCAAGCCAACGATATAATTTTCTTCTTCACCTACTTCATCCAATCTCTGCATCACCCAAAGGTAGACTGGCAGAGAATGCCTCAGGCATTAAGTCCGCCTATACAATGAAGGTAAAAATAAATAAATAAATAAATAAATAATTGTACTAAAGTTTTTGAAAACCAATTGTCACGAGCCTGGCACCCGGGGGGTCGAACTTGGGTCTCTTGAAATTCCGACCACCCAACCACTCGGCTATCGTTACTTTTTTTATAATCGAGGCATCTTGGCGATCGAGGCCTTGAAAACCATGTAAGTAATAAAAAAAAAATTACACCACCACATGTAGTAGTCAAAACCAAGTTTCACTAAGCCGCATTTCTATAACTAGGTTTCCATTGCAATAAATTTTAAATAGAACAGATTCTATTCGCTAAATTTACATATTTGTGTTGATCCATACAACGGGAGTCAATACTTTCCCTCTCCTATACCCAACAGCGCTGACCGGGCGTTCGGTAAACAAAGATATTCTGCAAACATCATAGTGTAGGCACGTATTAAAGATACGAAAAATCAGCGCGGGTAATTGATATCTTTTCCGGATTTTAATCGAGCTTTATAAGTAGCGATATTAGGCGAATGCTGCGGCTTGACACTTGTCACATTGTTCCAAATCGGTTAAACTTGTGTCGAATGGACGTGATTCAGACCTCTGTCTGCAGCATTTTTGTTATTAAGGGTGGTTAAAAGAATGTAAAAACCTAAACTCTAGATCACTGTCCATTAATTTTTACTCATTTCATGGTCAAAAGTATGTATGAAAATAATATCTTCACGCATATTCCAAAAGCTGGTGCAGACAGAGTCTTGGACAATTATGTTTTATCGACCCACCTTTCTCAGAAGACTATTAGGAAAAACGTGCCCGGTGACGAGCCTATCGCGATATATAAGATGTCAGACAAATAAATAAAAAGTTAAATTAATAAATTTTGAGATGGTATTCTTTGCAATTGAGTGCCAGGCGATATGTATAAAAGTTCATTTAGCCATGTGACCGATCCATTGCCACTTCAGCGCGCATGTTTAAACTACAACAGGACTAATATTTCATATTTCAGAAGTTTTTGCCTGAAGTAAAGTATAAGTAAGGCTTTATACAAGACACCGCGTGCATGAATGCTATGACACTTATTTACATAAATAAAACAAAATAAATAAATATCTTCACGCAATTCCCAACACAGGGGTAGACAGAGGTCTAGACAATTAAGTCCCTTCGAACCACCTTCCACCGAAGATATTTTCGGGACAACGTCACAGGTGGTGAGCCCGTCGCCGTCTTTATGCCCAAGCCAACAATATAATTCGTACATAAGTTTTTAAAAAACCAATGGGTTTTTCAAACGGGTAACGAGCCTGCCCCCTGGGGAATTTCCGACCACCCAGCCACTCCGCTATCGTGACTTCAATTTGAAATTGACAACATTTTTAAATTTTATAATTCGTTAATTTGTAAAATTTATAAATGTTTTGTAAAAAAATAATTAAATAAATAAATAAATATCTTCACGTAATTCCCTATACAGGGGTAGACAGAGGTCTAGTTTAGACAATTAAGTCCCTTTGACCCACCTTCCACCGAAGATATTTTCGGGACAACGTGACAGGTGGTGAGCCCGTCGCCGCCTTTATGTCCAAGCCAACGATATAATTTGTACATAAGTTTTTGAAAAACTCATTGGTACAAGCCTGCCACTTGGGGATCGAACTCGGGTCTCTCGATTCGAAATTCCGAGCACCGAACCACTCGGCTATCGTGACTTTTAAAAAATAATTTGTAAACGTTTTCTTTCGGGCGGGATTCGAATCTCTGTCGTACTGTATCGATGCTCTTACCTCTGAGCCACTGTGTCATAACGCATCAGTTGAAATTTTAAATGTCTATCTTCTTACGCATCTTAGGGACGTTTGGGGACATCTAAGTTCTAACAAAAACACAAAACTTTACTCGGGTGGAATACGAACCCGCGACCTCTACTGCAGATTATAGTTTAAAATGAAGCTAATAAAAGCTAGATAATAAAAACAAATTAACTTTATTACAACTATGCAAATTTCTGAGTGTGTACATATGAAATAAGCTTTCACGTTCTTTAAGGCAAAATATTTACTCAGCTCTGTAATATCTCTTGTAACTTCTTTATTACTTTATGTAAGTAAATAAAAAAATATAAACAATTTCAAACAGATGTTTTTCGTAAATGCTACTAATTTATGTTGCAAATATGATCATTTATATTGTAAATAAATAAATATCTTCACGCAATTCCCAATACAGGGGTGGCCAGAGGTCTAGATTAGACAATTATGTCCCTTTGACCCACCTTCCACCGAAGATATTTTCGGGACAACACAGGTGACAGGTGGTGAGCCCGTCGCCGTCTTTATGCCCAAGCCAACAATATAATTCGTACATAAGTTTTTGAAAAACTCATTGGTACGAGCCTGCCACCTGAGGATCGAACTCGGGTTCCGACTCGAAATTCCAACCACCCGACCAACTAACCACTTGGCTATCGTGACTTAAATATACTTAATTAGATATGAAAAAGTAGATTTTAATTTTATCAAATCCGATACCTCCGATACCTCCAAATCTAACACGTAAAGTAGCTTGAGTCCAGCTAGATGAGACTAAAGATAAATTTAGAATTTTTTCCAAAGCTATTTTGATATTAAGGTCAATTTTTTTTAAAAAATCAGAACATTTCCATGCTGGGCTCGAGCGGAGTAAATAAGAGCGGTATAAGAGAGGTTTCAAATATTGCGCTGCCTGCTTTCCTTGCTTCCGTACACAGTGTTCATGATTTGTCACGTAAAATTCTTAAGAATGATTTGGACTTGACCTTTGCTACCGAGGCAAGAGAAGCGTGGTTACGTCTCTGTCCCGGCGAGGATATTCCACTGGAACCTAACTAACAAAAACGGTGGGATATCCCGTTGGTTCAAAATGTGCAGAAATGCTTACTGAACAATTTTCAATTCGAGCATCGATTTGTCAATCACATCGATGTCCTTGTGGCAGCGACGTCGACGAGTTAGGCCTCCACGGACTTTCAAGCCAAAAAAGTGCTGGAAGACTATCACGTCACGGTTCCCTGAATAAAATCATCCGAAGGGCTCTTGTTTCCGTAAATTATAATATTCCATCGGTTTTATAGCCTTCTGGAATATTAAGGGAGGATGGTAAGAGACCCGACAGCTTGACTTTAGTCCCTTGGGAGAGAGACAAAGCTCTTGTGTGGGACGCAACTTCCGTCGATACATTAGCGGCCTCTCATATCAAGGGTACTTCGATAAGGGCCGGGGCGGCATCAGAGGCAGCTGCATTCAGTAAATGGCGGAAATATGAGTCTTTGAAAGGAGACTATATATTTGTTCCATTTGCCGTAGAGACAATCGGTCCGTGGGGTCCCCGCGCGATGCAGTTTCTAAAGGAATTGTATCCGCGATTTATCGTTGCCGCTGGTGACAAGAGGGCTGGTTCTTTTCTCGCTCAACGGTTAAGTCTAGCCATTCAACGTGGAAATGCAGCCAGCGTTCTTGGTACTATGCCACGAGGAGTAGGGCTCAATGATTATAATAGTTTTTAGTTAATAAGTATTTTAAATATTAAAATAGATTTGATAAAATTAAAATCTACTTTTTCATATCTAATTAAGTATATTTAAGTCACGATAGCCAAGTGGTTAGTTGGTCGGGTGGTCGGAATTTCGAGTCGGAACCCGAGTTCGATCCTCAGGTGGCAGGCTCGTACCAATGGGTTTTTAAAAAACTTATGTACGAATTAATCATTGGCTTGGACATAAAGATGGTGACGGGTTCACCACCTGTCACGAAGTCCCGAAAATATCTTCTGTGGAAGGTGGGTCGAAGGGACATAATTGTCTAATATAGACCTCTGTCCACCCCTGTATTGGGAATTGCGTGAAGATATTTATTTATTTACAAAATAAATGATTATATTTTGCAACATAAATTAGTAGCATTTACGAAAAACATCTGTTTGAAATTGTTTATATTTTTTTATTTACTTACATAAAGTAATAAAGAAGTTACAAGAGATATTACAGAGCTGAGTAAATATTTTGCCTTAAAGAACGTGAAAGCTTATTTCATATGTACACACTCAGAAATTTGCATAGTTGTAATAAAGTTAATTTGTTTTTATTATCTAGCTTTTATTAGCTTCATCTTAAACTATAATCTGCAGTAGAGGTCGCGGGTTCGTATTCCACCCGAGTAAAGTTTTGTGTTTTTGTTAGAACTTAGATGTCACCAAACGTCCCTAAGATGCGTAAATTTCAACTGATGCGTTATGACACAGTGGCTCAGAGGTAAGAGCATCGATACAGTACGACAGAGATTCGAATCCCGCCCGAAAGAAAACGTTTACAAATTATTTTTTAAAAGTCACGATAGCCGAGTGGTTCGGTGCTCGGAATTTCGAGTCGAGAGACCCGAGTTCGATCCCCAAGTGGCAGACTCGTACCAATGAGTTTTTCAAAAACTTATGTACAAATTATATCGTTGGCTTGGACATAAAGGCGGCGACGGGCTCACCACCTGTCACGTTGTCCCGAAAATATCTTCGGTGGAAGGTGGGTCAAAGGGACTTAATTGTCTAAACTAGACCTCTGTCTACCCCTGTATAGGGAATTACGTGAAGATATTTATTTATTTATTTAAATATTTTTTTACAAAACATTTATAAATTTTACAAATTAACGAATTGTAAAATTTAAAAATGTTGTCAATTTCAAATTGAAGTCACGATAGCAGAGTGGCTGGGTGGTCGGAAATTCCCCAGGGGGCAGGCTCGTTACCCGTTTGAAAAACCCATTGGTTTTTCAAAAACTTATGTACGAATCATATTGTTGGCTTGGGCATAAAGACGGCGACGGGCTCACCACCTGTGACGTTGTCCCGAAAATATCTTCGGTGGAAGGTGGTTCGAAGGGACTTAATTGTCTAGACCTCTGTCTACCCCTGTGTTGGGAATTGCGTGAAGATATTTATTTATTTTATTTTATTTATGTAAATAAGTGTCATAGCATTCATGCACGCGGTGTCTTGTATAAAGCCTTACTTATCAGGCAAAAACTTCTGAAATATGAAATATTAGTCCTGTTGTAGTCTACACATGCGCGCTGAAGTGGCAATGGATCGCTCACATGGCTAAATGAACTTTTATACATATCGCCTGGCACTCAATTGCAAAGAATACCATCTCAAAATTTATTAATTTAACTTTTTATTTATTTGTCTGACATCTTATATATCGCGATAGGCTCGTCACCAGGCACGTTTTCCTAATAGTCTTCTGAGAAAGGTGGGTCGATAAAACATAATTGTCCAAGACTCTGTCTGCACCAGCTTTTGGAATATACGTGAAGATATTATTTTCATACATACTTTTGACCATGAAATGAGTAAAAATTAATGGACAGTGATCTAGAGTTTAGGTTTTTACATTCTTTTAACCACCCTTAATAACAAAAATGCTGCAGACAGAGGTCTGAATCACGTCCATTCGACACAAGTTTAACCGATTTGGAACAATGTGACAAGTGTCAAGCCGCAGCATTCGCCTAATATCGCTACTTATAAAGCTCGATTAAAATCCGGAAAAGATATCAATTACCCGCGCTGATTTTTCGTATCTTTAATACGTGCCTACACTATGATGTTTGCAGAATATCTTTGTTTACCGAACGCCCGGTCAGCGCTGTTGGGTATAGGAGAGGGAAAATATTGACTCCCGTTGTATGGATCAACACAAATATGTAAATTTAGCGAATAGAATCTGTTCTATTTAAAATTTATTGCAATGGAAACCTAGTTATAGAAATGCGGCTTAGTGAAACTTGGTTTTGACTACTACATGTGGTGGTGTAATTTTTTTTTTTTAATTACTTACATGGTTTTCAAGGCCTCGATCGCCAAGATGCCTCGATTATAAAAGAAGTAACGATAGCCGAGTGGTTGGGTGGTCGGAATTTCAAGAGACCCAAGTTCGACCCCCCGGGTGCCAGGCTCGTGACAATTGGTTTTTCAAAAACTTTAGTACAATTATTTATTTATTTTTTTTTTTTTTTACCTTCATTGTATAGGCGGACTTAATGCCTGAGGCATTCTCTGCCAGTCTACCTTTGGGTGATGCAGAGATTAAATGAAGTAGGTGAAGAAGAAAATTATATCGTTGGCTTGGACATAAAAATGGCGACGGGCTCACCACCTGTCCCGAAAATATAGTCGGTGGAAGGTAGGTCGAAGGGACTTAATTGTCTTGACTAGACCTCTGTCTACCCCTGTACAGGGAATTGCGGGAAGATATTTATTGATATTTATTTATTTTCTTTATTTAAGTTGAACTGTATTAAAAAATTCAGGTATGTGCTTACGACCTGGTTGATTGAAAATGTTTTTACTCTGTGGGCGATTTTTTAAACTTGAAACGTAAATCATAATAGAAAAAATAAGATTGACATAACAGATAGATAGTATTGTATTATGAGACATATATTACACTGCATGATAAAATAGCATATAATAATTAATTGTAAAATAAAATGAATAATATGAATATTTTATGTCCAAGCCAACGATATAATTTTCTTCTTCACCTACTTCATCCAATCTCTGCATCACCCAAAGGTAGACTGGCAGAGAATGCCTCAGGCATTAAGTCCGCCTATACAATGAAGGTATGATGTTAAATAAATAAATAAATAAATAATTGTACTAAAGTTTTTGAAAAACCAATTGTCACGAGCCTGGCACCCGGGGGGTCGAACTTGGGTCTCTTGAAATTCCGACCACCCAACCACTCGGCTATCGTTACTTTTTTTATAATCGAGGCATCTTGGCGATCGAGTACGCGGAGGGTTAATTTACGACTTACGACTAATACCAACGGACACTTTATCTATATTTCACTAAAGGTTAGTAAAAAACACATTTGAAGCAGCTAAAACGCAATCCTACAACGGTATTATTAATTTTATATTTTTAATCTTAACACTAGGGAGACAGATATCTAGGCAATGAAATCTTTTAGATCCCCCGTTCACCGAATCCCATGCGAACAACGTTATTGTTAGTATGCCTATCGCCGTCTTAGTGATAACCATGCTAAAACTTACATAACAAAATATTTACATTGATAAATATTAGTACAAATATCTATGGCTCAAGTAGAAACATTCATTATTATCAACATGCCCGCAACCATTAGCTTCGAAAGCAGAGTCAGTACCAGCTAAGCATAATTTGTTTTTATGTAGCTTCTAGTACAATACTATTTAATATAGTCTGTATAAATATTTTTTATAAATACGTATCTTTTGAAAAGTATGATTTCTTTCTTCTGAGTTTTAGACCCAGTCCCGTGAAACTGTACAATGTTGTATACTACTATGACCCCACCGGGAATCGAAATCGGGTCATCAAAGTTGGTCCAGTTAATAAATAATTTATGTGTAGTATAATTTTATTTTCCTGTGTGAATAAAATAGGCAATTAATATATGCGTTATTAACCTACATCAGTGAAAAGAACAACTACAAATGCAAAGGTTAATAGGTTGTTATAAAGGTAGGTATTGTAGGTGGTTTCGCTAATGATCCTCAGCACATTTATCGATTAAGCAAATTACTGCCTACTATTGTGTTAAATAGCATAGGAAACGCCATTTAGTTATTTTATATAGAGTGTATACGAGCACAGTGGCTGCGTGCTTACGTGATCGGTAATGGACTTGATAGACCCGAAATCAATTCCCAGGTGATAGGGTTGTACATATAAGGTTTTTCAACATGTATGAATATATCGTTGGCTTGAGACTACGACAGGCTCACTACGTTGTCCTAAATTAAATCAGTTGAAATGAATAAACTAAGGAAAATTCAGCGGAATCAGTGAGTACTAGAAGAATAAAATCATTGGTACAAGTCTTGAGACAACAACACTAAATGGTCACTGCAACCCATAACATCTATAAACCATAGCTTTCTAACTAAACAACAATGCCTAGCAACGGTTCCAAATGGTCTTTCTCATAATTTCTGAATATATAGAGAGAGTATCAGTCAAATTTCATTAAGCATTATAACATTTGTATTTAAATTACAGCCCTGAGAAGGACCTTCCTGAGCAAAATAAATTAAAATTCAAGAGAATTTATTATTGTGTTACAATTCTATTTGTGAACACAATAAAGTAAATGTTTGAGCTTGGAGTACACAATTTGAAGTAGGTTGATTGATTTCATGATATACTTACTCTAAAAGTCAGGATAGCCGAGTTATTGGTTGGTTGGATTTCGAGTCAAGAGACCTGAGTTCGATCCCAAGGTGGCAAGCTCTAATTAATGGGTTTTTCAAAAACTTAGAACATAAAAGACGGCGACCGGCTCACTACCTGTCACGTTGTACCGAAAATATCTTATCTTTGATGGAAGTTGGGTCGAAGGGACTTAGTTTTCTAGACTGGAACTCTGTCTTCCCAAGGAGATATTTATTTTCATGTACTATTTAGATCTTTGGCATGGACATAAAGTCGGCGAGAGACCCACCACCTGGTACATTGTCCGAAAAAATTTCTTCGGTGAAAATTGGGTCAAAAGTATCTTAACCTCTTACCTAAATATCGAGAATGTCAAAAAAGTAATCTTCATTTATCATTTTTTTAAGTATTAGGCTTTGGTGTTTTATTGAAGAAGGTTTTTTCGTTTTAAAATCTTACATCGACTACCCAAAGTAAATTGTTTACGAGTCTACAAAAATTTGGTTGTGGATTGTATATGGAAAAAAGTATTGATATATTTAAAATAAAACGATTTTCGGATTTTATCGCGTTTTTTATTTCCCGGGGGGAATGTAAAAACAAATTAAAGTTTTTAATTAGTTTTTACAGTCCCCCCGTGACCACGGATGCTGTAAGGCATCCGAAACGTCGGGAAATAAAAATATAGTTTGTAAAAACGCGATAACACCCGAAAATCGTTTTATTTTAAATGTGTTGTATTCGCGTAAATACAAGAAATCATTAAGTATTAAAATAGTATTTTCGGAAAGTTGTAACATAAAAGTTTACTTTTGACATACACTCTGTATTAATAGTCTGAAGATGCCGTAATGTGAAACCGTTCTGTTTAAATAAATATGCAATTAAAAAAGTATTAAACACTCACCCAAGTGTTCCTTACCATGAAACATATTTGAAAAGGAATTTCATTCATTTGAAATTTCCTTTCATAATAATTTCAATATCAGCAATTATATTCAATACGTCATTGTACAAGGACAATCGAAGAAATCAAAGGAAATAGAATTGTTGGCGCGTAAAATGAGACAGCACCGATCAATATTTACAAAAATGCCTGTTCAAGTGTCTGAAGTATGCAAGCTTAGAATTCGAAAGAAAGGTAGGCAAAAAATAAAGGACCACCCGACAGTCCCCTTTAGGGGATTCCCTTTAGGGGCAAACATTAGTGTAACAATTCGTTTGGTTATAATCGGGTCAAGGAGTTTACATGAATAAATGGATGTTTATCTATTTAAATACATAAATGATATATATCTAATCTAATATATAAAATCACGATAGCCGAGTGGAAGGGTGGTCGGAATTCCGAATCGAGAGACCCGATCCTCAGGTGGCAGTACCAATGGTACCAATACCAATTTCAAAACCTATGTACGATTCATGTCGTTGGCTTGGACATAAAGACGGCGACAGGCTTTATGTCTTCGGTGGAAGTTTGATCGAAAGGACTTAAGTGTATCGACCTCTGTCTACACCAGTATTGGAAATGACGTAAAGACATTTTTTGTAAGTATGAAAAGTGGTTTAAACGAATAAACTGTCCCGAACTGTCTACCCCATTATTATGGCTTGCGTGAAGTCAAGAATAAATAATATTTAATCGTTTATTCTACTTCCTCAATAAAGTTATGCAGGTATATTTTAGTTATGCAGGTATAAACTAATTTGTAAGATCAAAGATGTATAAATCCTTACTTCCTTACATAATTAAACTTAAACAAACAATATGCAATTAAACTTAAACTTCGTTGTTTCTGATTCCATAATAAAAGTGCTTAAGCGGCTTACTTTGAGATCGGAGCATTGTATGTGATGTTGTCATTGTATTTATATGTTTATATTTATTTGTATGTTTGTATTTATTTAATTCTATTTATTTACTTACATACGGTTTTTTATGCTAGAAATAAATTTTACAGAATCAAAAATAAAAATTTTATGGAAATGAAATGTCCAGAAATACGCATCACAGCTGGTAAACGACGCTTTCCCAAAAAAACCTTCTCAAAAATTGTCAAAAAACCTTTGTGAAGCGATTAGAGGAGAATTTTTAATTATAATAATAAATAAATAAATATGCAATTAAAAAGTATTAAACACTCACCCAAGTGTTCCTTATCATGAAACATAAACATATCATGAAACATAAACATATCATGAAACATAAACATATCATGAAACATAAACATATCATGAAACATAAACATATCATGAAACATAAACATATCATGAAACATAAACATATCATGAAACATAAACATATCATGAAACATAAACATATCATGAAACATAAACATATCATGAAACATAAACATATCATGAAACATAAACATATCATGAAACATAAACATATCATGAAACATAAACATATCATGAAACATAAACATATCATGAAACATAAACATATCATGAAACATAAACATATCATGAAACATAAACATATCATGAAACATAAACATATCATGAAACATAAACATATCATGAAACATAAACATATCATGAAACATAAACATATCATGAAACATAAACATATCATGAAACATAAACATATCATGAAACATAAACATATCATGAAACATAAACATATCATGAAACATAAACATATCATGAAACATAAACATATCATGAAACATAAACATATCATGAAACATAAACATATCATGAAACATAAACATATCATGAAACATAAACATATCATGAAACATAAACATATCATGAAACATAAACATATCATGAAACATAAACATATCATGAAACATAAACATATCATGAAACATAAACATATCATGAAACATAAACATATCATGAAACATAAACATATCATGAAACATAAACATATCATGAAACATAAACATATCATGAAACATAAACATATCATGAAACATAAACATATCATGAAACATAAACATATCATGAAACATAAACATATCATGAAACATAAACATATCATGAAACATAAACATATCATGAAACATAAACATATCATGAAACATAAACATATCATGAAACATAAACATATCATGAAACATAAACATATCATGAAACATAAACATATCATGAAACATAAACATATCATGAAACATAAACATATCATGAAACATAAACATATCATGAAACATAAACATATCATGAAACATAAACATATCATGAAACATAAACATATCATGAAACATAAACATATCATGAAACATAAACATATCATGAAACATAAACATATCATGAAACATAAACATATCATGAAACATAAACATATCATGAAACATAAACATATCATGAAACATAAACATATCATGAAACATAAACATATCATGAAACATAAACATATCATGAAACATAAACATATCATGAAACATAAACATATCATGAAACATAAACATATCATGAAACATAAACATATCATGAAACATAAACATATCATGAAACATAAACATATCATGAAACATAAACATATCATGAAACATAAACATATCATGAAAATGAAATGTCCAGAAATACGCATCACAGCTGGTAAACGACGCTTTCCCAAAAAAACCTTCTCAAAAATTGTCAAAAAACCTTTGTGAAGCGATTAGAGGAGAATTTTTAATTATAATAATAAATAAATAAATATCTTCACGCAATTCCCAATACAGGGGTAGACAGAGGTCTAGTCTAGACATTTAAGTCCCTTCGACCCGCCTTCCACCGAAGATATTTTTGGGACAACGTGACAGGTGGTTAGCCCGTCGCCGTCTTTATGTCCAAGCCAACGATAAAATTCGTACATAAGATTTTTAGAAAAACCCTTTGGTACGGCCACTTGAGGATCGAAGTCGGGTTTCTTGACTCGAAATTCCGACCACCCAATCACTCGGCTATTGTGACTTTTTAATTCGAAGAAATAAAACGTACTTAACTCATTATTCTTCTTCGTTACAGCCTTTCAAGAGTCTGCTGCTGAACATAATACTACCAACAAATTTTCCACAAGTAAAGAACCTCAACCACCTGTATGCATCGACTTTCCACAAGAGTACGAAAGTCTACACTCCATTTCGTTGGAGGTCGCCCTACACTACGTTTGCCTGTACAACGTTGCACTTGAGAACCTTTCTTTATATTTTTTCATTCTCACTGCACATAATACTCTCAAAAAAATTTATGTGTGATTCACACACGATAAAAGTGAAACTTCTGTTAATTGACAAAATAATGGGATGAATATGTATAACAAGGGTAGGATAGTTAGAAAGTTTATTTATAAATAGTATGTATATTTCTGTCTCATTGTTTGCCGGCTTCGTCCTACACATTTTTGTATTCGTGTCTCTTACCTGTAGTTTTTCCGTAGCATCCGGTTTGAAACCAGAACGATTCCAAAGAAGTTTCACTTCCAAAATAAAATAACATAGGCTGCCAATTATTCGAGTGAATAGTTAACTTTACTAAAACCAACCCGGTGTAGGTGTGTGTGATCGTTATACAATGTTTCAAGGTTAATGACCCCATCAAGCGCATATTAAGGCGTAGCGGGGAGAAGTAATGAATTAGTTATGTACTGCTTATGGTATTACCAGTAAACAAACATAATTTTATACGAAGAATAGCTAAAAAGTAGATTAGGTAATACCATTTTCTTCATATAATTTGCTTCGTAATTCTCACAAATTAGAGTCTTATCATATGCAAGAAAAACAATAATTCCAAACGCATTTGTAGACTTTTAAGGTGAACTGTTAGTCACCCACTCAGAAAATGTATGATGTGAATTGAACCCGGACCTCAGAGTTGGCGACACCATGAAAACCAGTATGTGCATATCTGGTCCACGGAGGTCGTCATCGTTTACGCCATCGTCTGTACAATGTAGGTGTGTCAAGTAGTACACACACATATGAAAGTGAATGAGGGACAAATTTAATTTAAAATTATAAGAAAAAGTCAAATTTTAGTTTTATTACTCAAAGAATATGCGCTTTTCTCTCTAGTCTTTCGTGGCCTTAATTTTGTAAGTTATGTGGCAACAAACTCTAAGATATTTTGTCCTTGGCAACATTACTATCTCGAGAATTCACAAGCCCAATATAAATATCAAAGGAATGCCCAGGCAACAACTTAATTAATATTTTATAAATTTTACTACAGTTTATAATCAATGTTTTATTTACGAATTGCGGTTACTTCATATACTAGTTGTTTCGACGTCCAGATTTTGGTCAAAAGAATCTACAATCACTACATTTAAGTGTCTATTAAGACTATTGTAGTATTTTCTACTTATATAGCTAGAATATGCTAGAAAAACTCAACAAAATTATTCTAGTACTTAATACAATGTCCTGGAATAAAAAAAATTATAGAACAAGAAATTAAAGATTGTTAAAACATTTAAACAAGACTTCAAGTATTCCTAACAATATTCTTTCTCGCCTTGTCTTATTTATAAAAGCGATCAATTCAAAAAATACTAAACTGATTTTCATACAGTTTTCACGAATAGACGGATTAGAAGACGGATAGGAACTAAGATTATAAAGACTATGCGAGTGAGCGCTCGAAGTTGTAGAAGTTATTCGCTTGACAATGATTTGTTTCAGGGCGAAACACGTGTTTCGATTTAATCTGTGGTAGCGTAAGTTACCTGGTCGAGTGTTGTGAGTTCTGATGTATTCTGTAGATTTAATGTATTTGAGGGATGCTGTGATGCTTTTTAACTTCCCGGACTAAGTATCCAGGTGGTTGCAATTTTATGCTAACACCTTTATAATAATTACTTTTCACAAAGTAACATTGTCTATCGACAGTGGCCTCTCTCCGCTTTCCGCACGAGTGCCGTCTGTCTATTGTTTTCCAATTCACGTTGACGTTTAGGTTAAAATGTTAAAATAGATCTGTTCAAAATAGCCTGAGCCCTGTTATATAAATATTAGTATGATTATGAATACTTGGTATATGTGATAGCTGCTTTATATATGTCACCGACTCTCTTCTCGTGAGTTTCGTAAGAAGCGACTAAGGGAAAAGTCTTGCTGCGATCTTACTGGACGACGCATGTGATTGCCCAAGAAAAAGAAATAACATCAAATTTATTTTCATACTTTTATTTTTCTATTGCATAATTTAGTGGCATCTAAACACATAAATAATAAATAAATAAATATATTCGATTAATTGCTCGAATAGGGGAGGGTCAAGAGTACTCGGATACCTCGACGTGCATGTATGAAGAAGGTGATGAATCTGAAAGAAGCGAAAGTCGTATGTAAGGGTCGTGACACTTGGCGATCTATTCTCTCTGGCTACCCCGTCAGAGATTGTGCGTGAAGATAAATAATAATAATAAATAATAATAACAATAAAAAATTAGTTAAAAACGCGATAAAATCCGAAAATCCTTCTATATAAAATGTGAAGATAAATAAATAAGTATCTTCACGCAATTCACAATATAGGGGTGGACAGAGGTCTAGTCTAGACAATTAAGTACCTTCGACAAACATTCAACCGAAGATATTTTCTGGACAACGTGACAGGTGGCGAGCCCGTCGCCGTCTTTATGTCCAAGCCAACGATATAATTCATACATAAATACTCGTATATGTGGCTTGAACACTAAGACTGCTATATACTGCTAATAATGTTGTCCCAAATAGACTTCCCTGAAAAATGAGATTTAGTTGACTAAGCCTCTAAATACCCTAGTAAATTATGTGGAGATAAAACGAAAATATGGTATCGTATTTAGTTTCTTTCATGCTAGCATTGTTACAAAAACTGTCGTATCTAACTAGCTCAATGAATGAAATTTCTATTCACAATATGAACTTAGTTCATATCTCGGCTAATTCGATTATACGGTTCGTACTTCGATCGCTTATAACTTGGCGGAGTCCCAGCTGTTGTGAATAGTTAAACTACGGCCAACTCGGTTACATTCGAATACTCGAAGCAGAAGCAATAACATGTATTGTTGCTTGTTGCTATGCGGCCATTTCGTAACACGCTTATTTCGTTTACAATTCAATCATTAGATACAAGTATTCCTGCGAGTTTGTTCATGTCAACTTAGATATATTTTAAAAAATAAAACGATTTTTTTTATTTTGAAATGACTTCAAAGTTTGCAACCAGTTCTCATTTAGAGGATAGTTAGACCACATGGCAGAATTTCTCAAAGTTAATAATCTTTCATACTCACATAACGGCCTATAAGCTTTGTCTTAATCACCGTTCTTGGCAAGCGGTTTGGCGATCACCGTTTCAGACGCAGCGCCCCTGTAACGCTAGTGTAAGTCACCGGACACCACTTGCGGACACTTACCAATGACTCCAAAATATCCATTAAAATTGAGCAGACCTAAAATAAATTCCTTCACAAGTGGCATACCAGTTCTTAAGGAGTTGTAGGCTCTGAGGTCGCGCGTTCGATTCCCGGTCAACTAGAACCTCTTTTTCACTTTTTTTCGGGTCTGGGTCTTTGTGGTAAATTCCTTCTTTCCGTGCTTTAAATAAAATAAATAAATATCTTCACGCAATTCCCAATACAGGGGTAGACAGAGGTCTAGTCTAGACAATTAAGTCCCTTTGACCCACCTTCCACCGAAGATATTTTCGGGACAACGTGACAGGTGGTGAGCCTGTCGCCGCCTTTATGCCCAAGCCAACGATGTAATACGTACATAAGTTTTTTGAAAAACTCATTGGTACGAGCCTGCCACTTGGGGATCGAACTCGGGTCTCTCGACTCGAAATTCCGACCACCGAACCACTCGGCTATCGTGACTTTTTCCGTGCTTTAGCTACTTAATTTAAGATGAGAGCAATGCACGGTAAGTTATCCTTATCTATAGCTATGTAGTAAAAAAATAAAACATCTGTATATACTGTCTCAATATTATTTTTGATATCAAATGCACCAATTATTTTTTCCACATCTTTGATTATACATCGTTTCGAACATTGCTTTAATGTAATGTCCAATTTGTTAATGTGTCGGAATTAATATTACGTTTACACGTATTGGGCTATTCTGGGCCCATATTTTATGTTAGAAAATTGTTTCAAAAAATTTTCGATTTAGGCTGTAGATAAATTATGAAAGCGAAATCTTTTATTTTAGTATGCAAATTTAACGCTGTGTGATATCACTTTAAGAGGACTACCACACATTCTTCCCGTGGGTGTCGTACAAGGCTAAGCAATTTAATTTGCAAAAAAAAAGACGCTGACAAATGCAAACGATCTGTTTATCTTCACGGCATTATACATTATCGCGATACTAGGTCGGACAGAGGTCTAGAAAACTAAGTCTTTTCTACTCACCTTTCTTCTAAGTCAGTTTTTGGGACAAAGTGACAGGTGGTATGCCTGTCGCTGTTTTATGTCTAAGCCAACGAACATAAAACTTATGAAATTCCAAACTTATGTAAATAACGAAAGTAACATGAAAACCCGGACCTAAGACAATATAGAAAATGTCGCTTTCTATATTGACCTGTTCGGGAATCAAACACTGCACCACGAAGCTGGCGACTATATTCGATGACCAGTGTGTACGTCACCCGCCTACGAATGTCGCCAAAGTTTTAGAAACAACATTTTAACCAAAATATCCTCGAATATAGTGTATTGTCAGTTTCATAATATCGATTGAGTTGAGTTTAATGAGAAGAATAATGCAAGACTTGATTTTTCACTTTCAAAAATACGGTAATTGCGAAACTCCAATTATAAAATCTTTGACTCTCTTCTTCTGTTTGTTCGTATTACTGCTTACGTCTCAGAAGCTTGTCCTGTATGAATAATATGGCTGTTACTGCCTCTAAGCGGTATTAAACTAAAGGGTTGAAGCATAGGACGACCGGGATCTTGATTACTCCTAAATAGATTAAACTTTAAGTTGATAATACCATAAATGACTTCTGAAAGGCAAACTAAATTAACTCATGTACTTAGAGTATAGTAATTGAATAAAACATAGTAATGAAATGAAATGAAAATATACTTTATTGTACACCTATAAAAAAAAAAATATGTGACAAAAAAATAATGTACAATGGGTGGCCTTATCGCTGATAAGCGATTTCTTCCGGGCAACCCATAAAAAAAGAACTAAAAACAAGTATAAGGTTAGGATGTACACTAACACATGGAACAAAAAAAAATTAAAACCAATAAAAATTACAAAAAAAAGGTCATATTATGTATAACTTATAATACATACAAATAATAATTGTAGATACACACACATACACATGTACATATAAATACACAATACTTATATACATATACACACATATATATATATATATATATATATATATATATATATATATATATATATATATATATATATATATATATATATATATATATATATATATATATATATATATATATATATATATATATATATATATATATATATATATATATATATATATATATATATATATATATATATATATATATATATATATATATATATATATATATATATATATATAAAATATGTGGAGACAAAACGAAAATATGCTATCGTACACAACTACAATCGTTACAAAACTGTCGTATCTAACTAGCTCAATTAATTAAATTCCTCTTCACAATATGAACTTTGTTCATATCTCGGCTTATTCGATTATACGGTTCGTACTTAGATCGCTTATAACTTGGCGGAGTCCCAGCTGTTGTGAATAGTAAAACCACGGCCAACTCGGTTACATTCGAATACTCGAAGCAGAAGCAATAATATGTATTGTTGCTTGTTGCTATGCGGCCATTCCGTAACACGCTTACTTCGTTTACAATACAATCATTAGATACAAGTATTCCTGCGAGTTTGTTCATGTCAATTTAGAAATACATATATTAAAAAAAAAAAACAGTTTGCAGCCAGTTTTCATTTAGAGGATAGTTAGACCTCATGGCAGAATTTCTCAAAGTTAATAATCGTTCATATTCACATAACGGCCGATAAGCTTTGTCTTAATCACCGCGCTTATCAAGCGGTTTGGCGATCACCGTTTCAGACGCAGCGCACCTTTAATGCTAGTGTATGTCACCGGACACCACTTGCGGAAATTTACCAATGGCTCGAAAATATCCATTAAAATTGAGCAGACCTAAAATAAATTCCTTCACAAGTGGCATACCAGTTCTTAAGGAGTTGTCAACTCTGAGGTCGCGCGTCTTTGTGGTAAGTTCCTTCTTTCCGCGATTTAGCTTCTTAATTTAAGATCAGAGCAATGCACGGTAAGTTATCCTTATCTATATACTATCTACGTAATAAAAAAATAAAACATCTGTATACACTGTCTCTATATTATTTTTGATATCAAATGCACCAATTATTTTTTCCACATCTTTGATTATACATCGTTTCGAACATTGCTTTAATGTAATGTCCAATTTGTTAATGTGTCGGAATTAATATTACGTTTACACGTATTGGGCTATTCTGGGCCCATATTTTATGTTAGAAAATTGTTTCAAAAAATTTTCGATTTAGGCTGTAGAAAAATTATGAAAGCGAAATTTTTTATTTTAGTATGCAAATATGACTCTGTGTGATATCACTTTAAGAGGACTGTCACACACTCTTCCCGTGGGTGTCGTACAAGACTAGGCAATTTAAATTGCTGACAAAAAAGACGCTGACATATGCAAACGATCTGTATATCTTCACGGCATTATACATTATCGCGATACTGGGTCGGACAGAGGTTTAGACAACTAAGTCTTTTCTACTCACCTTTCTCCGAAGTCAGTTTTTGGGACAAAGTGACAGGTGGTGTGCCTGTCGCTGTTTTATGTCTAAGCCAACGTACATAAAACTTATGTAATTCCAAACTTATGTAAATAACGAAAGTAACATGAAAACCCGGACCTAAGACAATAAAGAAAATGTCGCTTTCTATATTGACCTGTTCGGGAATCAAACACTGCACCACGAAGCTGGCGACTATATTCGATAACCAGTGTGTACGTCACTCGCCTACGAATGTCGCCAAAGTTTTAGAAACAATATTTTAACCAAAATATCCTCGAATATAGTGTATTGTCAGTTTCATAATATCGATTGAGTTGAGTTTAATGAGAAGAATAATACAAGACTTGATTTTTCACTTTCAAAAATACGGTAATTGCGAAACTCAATCTTTGACTCTCTTCTTCTGTTTGTTCGTATTACTGCTTACGTCTCAGAAGCTTGTCCTGTATGAATAATATGGCTGTTACTGCCTCTAAGCGGTATTAAACTAAAGGGTTGAAGCATAGGACGACCGGGATCTTGATTACTCCTAAATAGATTAAACTTTAAGTTGATAATACCATAAATGACTTCTGAAAGGCAAACTAAATTAACTCATGTACTTAGAGTATAGTAATTGAATAAAACATAGTAATGAAATGAAATGAAATGAAATGAAATGAAAATATACTTTATTGTACACCTATAAAAAGTAATATGTGACAAAAAAATAAAAAATAATGTACAATGGGTGGCCTTATCGCTGATAAGCGATTTCTTCCAGGCAACCCATAAAAAGAACTAAAACAAGTATAAGGTTAGGATGTACACTAACACATGGAACAAAAAAAATTTAAAACCAATAAAAATTACAAAAAGGTCATATTATGTATAACTTATAATACATACAAATAATAATTGTAGATACACACACATACACATGTACATATAAATACACAATACTTATATACATATACACACGCATACATATATACACATATATATATATATATATATATATATATATATATATATATATATATATATATATATATATATATATATATATATATATATATATATATATATATATATATATATATATATATATATATATATATATATATATATATATATATATATATATATATATATATATATATATATATATATATATATATATATATATATATATATATATATATATATATATATATATATATATATATATATATATATATATATATATATATATATATATATATATATATATATATATATATATATATATTGAGAAACATGGTCATATTTACGGAGACCAAATATGAACCGAATGCATGAATTTTGAATGCGCTCAAGTTTATTTATTTGCTCCATACTTAAGTCTAAGTAACATGCATCAGCGTAATCAAGAATTGGTAAAAGGAGAGATTCCGCGAGCGCAATTTTAGTCGGTATAGGTAGGAAATTTCTCAATCTCCGGAGAGAACCAACAGCCGCAAATATCTTCCTGCTCACTTCACTAACCTGAGGAATCCAAGAGAAAAATTTATCGAATACAACACCTAGGTTTATAACTGTGTCCTTATATTGTAACCGAACACCATCAAAAACAATACAAGGTAGAGAGTTCCAATCGATTCTTGAAACCAGCCTTTGACTTCCAATAATAATGGCTTGTGTTTTAGAAGGATTTACCTTTAGCCCGTAAGGCTTGCTCCACTTGACAATGGTATCGAAATCATTATTTAGTATATCGATGGTTGTGGTTAAATTCTGTAATTTTGACTGTGCATAAATTTGAAGATCATCAGCGTACAGGTGGTAGAGAGAAGATAACTGCTGAGTGATGGAACTTATAAAGATTGAGAAGAGAAGAGGAGACAACACGCCACCCTGCGGTACCCCGGCAAAGATCGAGCACCAGTGCGAGTACTTTTCCTCGATCCGAATACGTTGCCGGCGCCCATGCAAGTAACTATGAAACCAATCAACGACCATCGGAGATATGTTAAGAGAAATTAGTATTGCTAGAAGCAGCTCGTGATCGACATTATTAAAAGCATTACTGAAATCGAGTAAAGTCAACACTGTTACACACTGGTTATCCATACCAAAGCGGATATCATCAGATATTTTTACCAAAGCAGTAGTCGTACTATGACCTGGACGAAAGCCGGATTGAAATGGATTTAAAAGGTTGCAATTGGATAGGAAAAATGTCAGTTGTTTATGAACAATGCGTTCAAAAACTTTAGACAGGAAATAGTTCGATAATCGGTGAGAATAGATGGATTCGTTTTTTTAGGAAGTGGAATTATTTGAGCATCTTTCCAGGAAGAAGGGAAAAAGCCGGAGTTAATAGAAAGATTGAAGATAGACGCAATAACAGGAACTAGAAAGTCAAGGAGAGGAATGACCATTTTACGACTAATACAGTCCGAACCAACGGCATCAGAATTGACTTCCATAATACTTCTCTTAACATCACTACAGTCTATTTGACTAAAATTAAATGCGGGATTATCAGAGGTGGGTAAAGCTAAAATTTTATTCTTTGTCTTTTGTTTTATGGCACTGTCAATAATGCAAGATGAGGAAAAATGTTAACCAGCATTTTTCTCATTTAGCTCATTTAGATCATTATGATTAAAATTTGATTGACAATTCCTACTTGCTTTCCCAACCCCAAGAGATTTCAAAAATTTCCATACTCTTCCGGAGTCTTTTCCTCGAGTACAGATTTATGGATATGGTCGTACGTCGTTGTTTATCTCTACACAACCTGTTGCATTGATTTCGAATATGTTTGTACTTTATACGATTAGATTCACTAGGAACTTTTTATATTTAGCTTTAGCTATGTTCTTTTGTGTTGAAAATTTTACGTCCTCAGTAAGCCAAGGAGCAGGGAGATGCCTGATTCTTACAGGGCGTATCGGAGCGTGGGTATCATACAATTTGACTAAAGAGAATTAAAAATTTCTACCCGGTCATCAATGTTATCACAAGTAAGAGTTTCAGCCCAGTCAATCTGGGATGCATCCTCTCGTAAAAGATCAAGATCCATACGACTAAAATTACGTTGGAGAAGAATTCTTGATTTAGCTTTGGGTCGACGTATTTTGTATGACAAATATAACAAATCGTGATAAGAAAAGGCATCTGCCGGACATTGACCATGTTTTATTACAAAGTCCATTGAAGAAACAATAATGAGATCAAGAAGAGATGGAGTACAATTTGGAAAGCTGTGTGTTGCAGAAAGAGGAAGAATGTATAGGTTTGATGCTTTTAATATAGAATTGAGTCGAAAGGCGTTAGAGTCATTTATTAAGAGACAAGTATTAAAATCGCCCATGATAATCGAATGCTCATATTGTGGAATAAAGAGATCTAAGAGGTTTTCGAATCCAGGAAAATAGTCTTTTGTAAGATTGGGATTATAGTACACACCAAGTAGAACTTTATGATTGGAAAGAATAACCTCTATAAATAAATGTTCTGCCGCCGGCACTTCCTGTGTTTTTGATACGCTTATGATTGTAAATGGTATGTGAGAACGAAGATATATGGCAACACCTCCGCCAACACGACCAGTTCGATCATTCCGTATGAGATGAAAGCCAGGCAGAGCATAAGATGAAGAGGATAGACAAAGTTTTAACCATGTTTCAGATATTAGAATAGCATGGATGTTTTTGTTGTTGAAAGACGAAAGCATATCAGGAAAATGTGCAGGAATACTCTGAGCATTGATATGAATTATGTTGAAATTTTTCAGGACATCTGAGAAGTGTGAATCAAGTGTTTCAGCAAGAGAAGGGAGACTATGAAAACTACCTGTGCTACTCAATCCATCAGTGGAACGAAGTAAAAAAAAAAAGAGTCGTCTGAGCTTATATCTTGAAATAACATATAAATACAATAATATATATATATATATATATATATATATATATATATATATATATATATATATATATATATATATATATATATATATATATATATATATATATATATATATATATATATATATATATATATATATATATATATATATATATATATATATATATATATGCGTGTGTACAGTCTATATAAATATTATGAAAAAAAAATACTGGAATGACTTATTTAAATATATACAAAAATTTGTCAGCTATTATATACCTACCAGCAATACATAAGTGTTACATCTATCACTAAAATTACAAGGCACACAGAGATTTCCAATTTGAAGGATAAAGAAAAAAAAATACAATTGCTAAATAATTACAAAATGTTTAAGAAGAAAAAATAAATAAATACAGAACCTACTGTTAGACTGGAATAACCGGTCAAAACAAAAAAAAAATAAAAATTTGTCTATGGCTATCATTTAAATTATCCGATGTGGTTTGAGCATTCTTTGACAATGTTGATGTATTGACAATGACATTTGACTTTGACACAATAACTTGCTCAATAACAATTGCCTAACCTAAACATAATAATAAAACTGTAGAATAAATTGAAACTGTGTACCTTAATACCTAAGGTGGAGGACGGAGTGCAGAGTTGGCACGTGGAATGTTAGAGGAGGCATGAGAGATAAGACGAATGAGTTGATTGAAATAATGAAAGAAAGAGAATTAGATGTCGTGTGTTTGTCGGAGACCAAGCGGAAGGGCTGTGGTACTGAAGAGCTCCCTGGCGGGGCGTTAGCTCTATGGTCCGGAGTCCCGGAGAGCGAGAGCGCCTGCCAGGGAGTGGGGGTGCTGCTGTCGTCTCGGTTGGTCGATGTTATGACTGAATATAAGGTTGTGAACTCGAGACTTCTCTGGGTTCGCTTTAAATTGGGACTGACGAAGTTATTCCTTTTGGCTGTTTATGCGCCGGTGGCTTCGTCGTCAGAGCTGAGCTGGAGGAGTTTTGGGAGAATGTAAGAGAAGTTCTAGACTTGGTTAGAGGAAACGAAAGAATTGTTGTATGTGGTGATTTGAATGGATGGGTTGGTACCGCTCGGCCAGGGTACGAGTCGGTGCTTGGAATGTTGGCGATAAAAGGGTTAACGATGCTGGCAAGCTTATACTGGCTGTATGCAAGGAAAAGGGTCTTCTTGTGACAAACACTATGTTTAGTCACAAGAAAATCCATATGTATACTAGAACAAGAGAGAATGAGAGAAGTATGATCGATTTATTCCTGGTGGATGACCGACTGCGAAAACAGGTGATGGATACGCGAGTGTTCCGAGGTGCTGACCTGGGAACGGATCACTACCTAGTGATTACTAGATTTAGGGGTCTGTTCGCGGGTTGGCGCCACCGGACGGCGATACCAGAACCACAGTCGGTCGGCAGCATCCGAAGCTGGAAGCTTCAGGAAGCGGACACTAGGAATAAATATCAAGCAAGGGTAGCCGAAAAGCTGGACAGCATTGGTGTTAGGAAAGAATGTGTGGAAGAAATATGGCAGAGCCTTAGAGATGGAATGGTTAGTGCAGCGGAAGACGTGTGTGGAAATGTGAAAAGAGGTAGTAGTAAAAGGGTGATGCATGGTGGAATGACGAAGTGAAAGAAGCTGTAAATAAGAAGAAGAAAGCATGGTTAGACTACTTGGCCTCTAGTAATGATAAGGATATGAGAGAGAAGAGGAAAGAAAGATATAAGCTTCAGAAAGTTCACACGAAAGCATTGATTGAGGAAGTGCGTGAAAGGAGTAGAATGGAAGCGGACGAAAGGTTGTCGCACAACTTCAAGGAGAACTCCAAACTCTTCTGGAAAGAGGTTGGAAGGACCCAGGTGGTGCGACAGCCTTAAGAATGAATAAAGTGCTTTCGGGAACCAATGACGTCCTCTCAGAAAAATCGGACGTCATGCAGCGATGGAGCAATTTTATAGAGAGATGTATGCGTGTGATGATCTTAGTGGGGGATCCGGGGGTGACGCCGTGACTGGTACGCCAGACTCGGACCTCGATGACACTGAGGTCATCAGTATGAAAGAGATTGAATGTGCGATTAGAAGTTTGAAATGTGGTAAGGCTGCGGGACTAGACAGAGTTACTGCTGAAATGGTCAAGTATGGTGGGCCACGCGTCTGGGACAGCTTTCATCTGCTGTGCAATTTTGCTGGCGAACGGGGGCTGTTCCGGATGATTGGCGATCCGCGGTCATTGTGCCTTTATATAAAGGTAAAGGTTCACATTATGACTGCGGGTGCTATCGGGCGATCAGCTTGACCAGTTTAGCAAGTAAAGTTTACACGAAGGTTTTGACACGTAGGATGCAAGAGAAATCGGAAAGATTTCTATGGGAGGCACAATGCGGATTTAGACCTGGAAGAGGATGCACGGATCAAATGTTTTCTCTCCGCATGATCACGGAGAAGCTTCTGGCTGCTAACCAGAAGATTTTCTGTGCTTTGTGGATCTTGAGAAAGCATTTGATAAGGTTGTAAGGAAGAAAATGTGGGAACTGTTGCCGGGGTATGGTGTGGATGGTCGATTGCTAAGGGCTGTGCAGTCACTTTACTGTGACTGCAAAGCCTGTGTGCGGGTAGGGCATGACCTGTCACCCATGTTTAGCGTCCAAACGGGCGTAAAAAAGGGGTTGTGTCATGTCTTCCTGGCTGTTCATACTGTATCTCGACAGCTGTTTACAGAAGCTGAAAGATAGCTGTTTGGGTGTGAAATTGGGTGACATAAAGTAAATTGTCTGCTTTATGCTGATGATGCAGTGCTTATAGCACCATCAGAGGCAGAACTGCAGGCATTAGTCACGTGTATGAAAGAAGAATGTGAAATTAATGGTCTCCGTTTGAATGCTAATAAAACTAAGGTTCTGGTATTTGAAAGGGACGAAGAAAGAACGAAGTGCGAAATTTGGGTAAATCAGGAATGTCTAGAACAGGTGAATGAAATTGTATACTTGGGAAGTGCGTTTAGCCGGGATGGAAGATGTGATTTAGATGTGGACAGGCGTGTCGCTGCCGGGAACAAAGTCAATGGTGCCCTGACTGCGTTAATCAAAAGGCAAGGCGTTGTGAAAAGTGCACGCCTTGCAATACATAACGCAGTGTTGGTACCGACTTTGTTATATGGCAGCGAAACCTGGTATGCCAGAAGAAGCATAAAAGCAGGTTGAATGTAGTGGAGATGCGATCTCTTCGTAAAATGTGCGGCCTTACCATGGCCGACCGAAAACGAAACGAAGAGATTCGCAATATGGCAGGTTTGAAAGATGACCTTGTCTCAAAAATGGATAAGGGCGTGCTTCGATGGTTTGGGCACGTTGAGCGAATGAGTGAAGACCGAATGGTGAAGAAAATATATAGCGCGAAAGTTAATATTAAAAGGTGTCGAGGTAGACCGAGATTAACTTTCGAAGACCATGTGAGCAAATTGCTCGAAGAGAGGAGGGTCAAGAGTACTCGGATACCTAGACGTGCATGTATGAAGAAGATGATGAATCTGAAAGAAGCGAAAGAAGTATGTAGGGATCGTGACACTTGGCGATCTGTTCTCTCTGGCTACCCCGTCAGGGATTGTGCGTGAAGATAAATGAAATGATGTGTACCTTAAACTAGTTAAATAATTTAAAACTCATAGTTAAAAGTGACATAACAATTAGTGACTGATTAATTAGTGTAAGAAACTACACTGTTATAATGAACTATTTCCTAATTACACGTTTAGGACGCATAACAGTTGCTTTAATATTTGGGCTCTTCGAACAGGCTTCTATGATTTGAACCGGCGATTTCGCTACAGCAGGCCCAGGCAAAGACGACGGCACAGGAATAGCATCTAGTTCGCCCAATGACTCAACCTGATGACGAACTCCATCGGTGCCAATAATGTGTATGCAGCCATCGCGAGTCCAGCAATTTGTTACACCAAAACGTTTCCGAGCTTCTAGAAATACACTGTGTCGAGAAAGTGTCAAGAACTCTGACTGCGTGATGCCAGTACCCTTAAATTTGGATTTCGCGAACCACACTTTATCACGAACTGCAGCATCTGTGAACCTTACAACAACTGGCCTGGCTCTGTTCTCTAATATGCGGCCAAGGCAATAGGTGGACTTTATGCTGGCACTTGAGAAATTAGGCAGATCTAGGTGCTCAGCAACTGCTGTGGTCACGCGACCAATAAGGTCATCCGCTTTCGTCTCTGGCATGCCATGAAGAGCAGTATTTTACGCCTTCTTCGCATCTCGTGACGATCTATCTCCAGTCTGAGAAACTCCATTTGTTGCTGCAGGGTGTTCAGTGCAGTAATAATGAAAGTCTTGAAAGACATAAAATCGGCGGCTATTGATGAAGTGGTTGCTGACGACTTACTGGCAGAGCTTTTGTCTAAATCTCTCTGAAATTCTTCCATTTTATTGTAGAAAATCTCAGACATGGTTGAAAACGATTGCTTCAATGAATCCATCTTGTCACTTTTATTCACTGTTGAATAGTTGTTGAGGAAATATGCAAAGGATTACTTGTTGCTAGCAGATATTGTACTTCACATGCGCATTATATAAAAAATTTAATTAAATTAAAAATTAAATTAAAAAATTAGGTGTTATAACTATTTTTAAAAATAACTAAATATGAAGATCGATTGTAACATGTGTTATTAATCACACGCCTCACACATAGTAATAACCGAAAAATAAGTCTTTACATGGTTTTTATAAATATTTAAAGCGATGACGATTCAATATTTTAGTTGGTAGAGGTCCTTGGAAGTCCAGTTTTGTAGGTTCGTAGCCCGCAATGGGTATCCTTTTATTGACGAATATCAATGTTTGTACCCGAGTCATAAATACTAGGAGTATTTATATAATATATATAAATATTTATTTATGTAATTGTAATAGACCCTTTGCTTGACTACTAAGACGGCGATGGGCTTATCACCTGTCACATTGTCTTAAATTAGCTTCTGAGAAAAATCAAAAGGTCGAAAGGACTACTTTTTTTCTACATAACTACATAAATGTACAATAATAAAAATAATATAATAATATTTTATCGTAACATTTTTTCGGATTCTTTCCATTACTACTTTGATCGGTTTTTTCAGTACGAATACTATGCGGATGGTCTGACCATTTTTGTGTCACAAACAGGTAATGTTTTATTATACCTGTTTTCTTCTCTGTTAGAGAAACCTCATAACGTATCATTGTTATTAATAATACATAAATAAATACAAACTAAAAACTAAATAGCTAAAGCATTTGTGTTATGGAATTAGAAACAATTAAGTTGTCACAAACACCCAGACCGGATAAAATGTAGATAACGTATTTTCTATGTTGATCCAATCGAGAATCGAACCTAGTACCTCGGAGCTGGCGATACCATGAAAACCGATGTGTACCCTACTCGTCCTCAGATGGTACTGCTACAACATTTAACTTTACTATACAAAGCACTAATTCTGAAAAGAGAGGCCATAAATGTAAGAAAGAACAAGAAGAAGACTCTTTAACTACTTGCTGTCACTGCAATTCGGTTCTCTGTAACACCCCATTAAACTTTAATATGACATAAATCTAGATCCCCAGGAGGTAACCTTACCAATTGTTTTAGAAACTCACCACCTGACTCTTCCCCATAATATGGGTTGAAAGGATAAACTTGTATAGACCTCTGGCTACTCCTCTATTGGTAAAATCTTGAAGACTAAAAAATGACAAATTTTAAATAGAAATATAAAAAAAAATATCTTCACGCAATTCCCAATACAGGGGCAGACAGAGGTCTAGTCTAGACATCTAAGTCCCTTTGACCCACCTTCCACCGAAGATATTTTCGGGACAACATGACAAGTGGTGAGCCCGTCGCCGTCTTTATGTCCAAGCCAACGATGAAATTTATACATAAGTTTTTTGAAAAACTCATTGGTACTGCCACCTGGGGATCGAACTCGGGCCTCTTGACTCGAAATTCCGACCACCCAACAACTCGGCTATCGTGACTTTTTTTTAAATTGAAATATACTATCATTATTATTTATATTGTGACCATATTTATGGTCAAACTGTTAAAATGACCGCTGCTGGACGTTATCGGCTAAATTTTGGCCTAATTCCACTCGGTGGCGTGTCTTACGACATCCACGTAAAGGGAGTAGATGGTCACTTCTTACGCCAAAATCACAAGATAAAAAAATATCTTCACACAATTCCCAATACAGGGGCAGACAGAGGTCTAGTCTAGACATTTAAGTCCCTTCGACCCACCTTCCACCGAAGATATTTTCGGGACAACGTGACAGGTGGTGAGCCCGTTGCCGTCTTTATGTCCAAGCCAACGAAGTAATTTGTACATAGGTTTTTAGAAAAACCCATTGGTACGGCCACTTGAGGATCGAACTCGAAATTTCGACCACCCAACCATTCGGCTATCGTGACTTGTTCATCAATCACAAGATGAAATTAATAATTCTGAACTTAATTTATTGCTATTGCTGACTGACTCTACCGGCCTTATCTTCATAATACAATACTTTGCACACCTAAAAAATAGAAACATGTTAGCTTATGACCAAAAAACAAATCAGCGAACCTATATAAATAAAAAAATCTCTAAGTAATTTATTGAACTTTAAGGAATCAGTAATATTTCATACGACTGTTGTATACTTTTCCTTTCTAAAAGACAAAGGCGTGTTTTATTAGGCACATAATTCTGTAAGTGCCTTAGGGACGTCGCCGTGAACATTATTTTCCTTCTGGAAGAACGAAAAAGCTGTTCTTATTTCCGAAGTTTCATATTATTTTAAATAACTTTATCCTATGTTATTAATGAGATTTAAGTCATTTTATTAGGCTCTCTACCTCTTTATCTTTGTCCCGAATGAGATTAGGTATAAAGTGGGTCTACAGGACTTTATTGTCTAGACTTCTGTCTATTCTGGTATGGTAAATTGCGTGACGATATAAAAATGTAAATTTTATTACTGATACCTTTGACACCATTGTGATTTAATAACTTCACGAAACGAAAAATTTACCCCCAAAAGAGACACAAATACATTCTAAGGATTTAGCCATGAAGAATATGAGATGGATTACTAAAATGGTTTTTCTGTAAATTTTACTTCCATCGCGCATGAACTTCACTGTTTTGTTAACTTTTCTCCCTTCAAACATTTAGTGGATGCCTTTTTTAATTCTGATCAATCCAAATATGAAACACATACTTTTTCTTTACAATATTATTCGTTGACGAGACCTTTTACGAGTAAAAATTGTGCAAAAAAATGAGTATAATGACGATTACTATTCAATACTAGAGCATATTTAGCATAAGTAGACAAATGTGCGTGAGATATATGTATATGAAATATATCTTATAGTAAAATTCATCGATACGAATCATCCAACCTCTTGGCCATCATGATTCCATAACATGATTAAAAAGTAAATATATTATAAATTTTAATTAAATAAAAAAAAGAAATATGAATTCACACAGTTAAATTTATTACATATCTAGGTAATATATTTCTTTAAGTACTGAACTTTTTAGAATTATTTTTTGAATTAAATTAATTTTACTGTGTTTTTTTATTTAATTAGATTTATTTATTTATTTATAATTAAAAAAATATGAATGAATTCAAACAGTTAAATTAATTTAATTCAAAAAATAATTCTAACATGTTCAGTACCTAAAGAAATATATTACCTAGATATGTAATATATTTCTTTTTATAATTTTACTTTTGTTTTCCTTTAAGAAAAGTATTTATTTCCCCACAATAGAAAACAAACTGTACTTACATAGATATGTATTAATAGACACATGTACATTTTTAACTCGAATACAAATACTGATATTCTTGATACAAATATTTGTTAAGATTTTCATTATTTTGTTCAATCGAAAAGTGTAGTGACCCATATTCAATATTCAAAACATGTAAATAAATACTCGATTAAGTAAAAAATATCACTCCAAGCACATATTTTTTTACTTTAACATTTACTGTCAGTGGTCGGATTATATTTTTTACTTGACCAACCAAAACTTGTTTTTGTACTAATGTCTACAAAAAACTTTTTATAAACCGCCTCAGGATGTAATCATGACTGGGGTCTTTTACGTTTTATTATAAAATATTTCAACCAGCGGAAAAACAAGGATTTCTTAATACAGTATAGTTAAAAATAAATAATAGTTTAAAAAACTAAAACCACGCTTTCTATAGAAAACCAAACTAAAAAATATAAAATAAATTTTAATAAATTTAAATTAAGAATATTGTTAAAAATTTCAATAAATATAAATTCATTACAGTGTGAATAAAAAAAACTATTTTATTTAAAAAAAAAGCGGATACGGCCTACGGGCAGCACATGTGCACATGCTGTCCCAAAAAAATTTCTTCGGCAGAAGGTGAGTTGAAAATATTTATAGTATAATTATCTAAACCCCTGCTTATCTTGTATTAGGTATGGAATGAAAGGATAAATATCTTTTCATAGCTTCAATATTCATCCACAATCAGTATAATCAATTTTTAGTTCAAATAAAACTTGTTACTTTGTATGCTTTTAATATACCGACTGTTACACATGAACACAAAATTATCCCGATGGATACGGAGCGACGGGGTTTACCCTCGAAATGTCAATAGTGACTGACCTCGATTTCGAATTCATGAAATATATTTCCTGCGTTTAAAAACTTTTATTAACCGGTTGACAGTTACACGACCTATGTAATTGTTAACAGTCACGATAGCCGTGTGGTTGGGTGATCGGAATTCTAGCTAAGAGACCTGACTTTGATCCCTAGTTCAAAGGCTTTTCCCAAAGGGTTTTTTTTATTTGGATTGATTTATGTCCAGTCTATGACGGCGAGAGATTCACCACATATCTCGTTATCTCAGATATATCTTCGTGAAAGGAGGGTCGAAGGGATGTCTTAATTGAATGAATAAATGATAGATTTATTCGTTAACGCAGACACAAAGGCATATATATATATACATATATATATATACATATATATATATATATATATATATATATATATATATATATATATATATATACATATATATATATATATATATATATATATATATATATATATATATATATATATATATATATATATATATATATGCCAACAATAACAAATACCCGTGTCGTGCCAAATGAAACGGTACTGTCTCAGCATAATGTCGCGATATTAACCGCAACGCTGATTTTCAGCCAGTACCTACCTAATTGCGCGACGTATCCCGTAAAGTATTTTAAAACGATCCCACAGACTTCTTCAATGGATCCAAAACGCGTGTGCTCGGTTTTGTTTCTTCATTCCAAGTCGCTCACATGTTACACCTTACCTGATCGATAGCAACATGCTAGCGGGATTCGAATCTTTAACGATAAAAATACATATAAACATCCGTGACGAGAGTACAAAAAATAATGTAAATAAATAATATAAATATCTTCACGCAATTCCCAATTCCCAACAGCCAGGTAGAAAATTGAATTGATTTCAAGGTGCTGAAAAAAACTTTGTTTATGGTGTTAAAAAGTTTTTAATGGGACAGGTAATTAATTAGTAAAGTTAGGTTAGGTTAGGTTAGGTTAGGTTAGGTTAGGTTAGGTTAGGTTAGGTTAGTGCCAAATGAAACGGTACTGTCTCAGCATAATGTCGCGATATTAACCGCAACGCTGATTTTCAGCCAGTACCTACCTAATTGCGCGACGTATCCCGTAAAGTATTTTAAAACGATCCCACAGACTTCTTCAATGGATCCAAAACGCGTGTGCTCGGTTTTGTTTCTTCATTCCAAGTCGCTCACATGTTACACCTTACCTGATCGATAGCAACATGCTAGCGGGATTCGAATCTTTAACGATAAAAATACATATAAACATCCGTGACGAGAGTACAAAAAATAATGTAAATAAATAATATAAATATCTTCACGCAATTCCCAATACAGGGGTAGACAGAGGTCATATCTAGACAATTAAGTCCCTTTGACCCACCTTCCACCGAAGATATTTTCGGGACAACGTGACAGGTGGTGAGCCCGTCGCCGCCTTTATGTCCAAGCCAACGATGAAATTCGTACATAAGTTTTTGAAAAACTCATTGGTACTGCCACCTGGGGATCGAACTTGGGTCTCTCGACTCGAAGTTCCGACCACCCAACAACTCGGCTATCGTGTCACTCGGCAAAAAATAATGTCATCACACAAATATTTTCCACTAGCGAGATTCGATTCTTTAACCCGCAACGCGGGCTTCAAAGGCAGGGCCACTACCAACTCGGTTCATCGAAGTACGCATAATCGTTGAAATATTCTTTTTATTACTAAAAAAGTATTGTAATGATGTGTATTTGGTCCAATGGAACATACTCGTAAATAATGTACTGAGATATCAAAGGTCACAAGGGTCCCTAGAGAGGTATTGCGCTATGTCTATTCCTGCTACATAACTCCGTTACGTTCTTTCAAAAATAATATTCGCTTTCCAGCCAGGTAGAAAATTGAATTGACTTCAAGGTGCGGAAAAAAAACTTTGTTTATGATGTAAAAAAGTTTTTAATGGGACAGGTAATTAATTAGTAAAGTTAGGTATATATATTTTAATTTTATATTACTTTAACGTCACGATAGCCGAGTGGTAGGGAGATGGGAATTCGAGTCGAGACCCGAGTGCGATCCCCACGTGGTAGGCCCGTACCAATGAAAAAACGTATGAACGAATTATATCGTTGGCTTGGACATAAAGACGGCAACGGGCTCGCCACCTGTCACGTTGTCCCGAAAATATCTTCGGGGGAAGGAGGGTCGAAGGGACTTAATTGTCTAGACTTGTTGACAAATTGTTTTTTCAAAATCTTATGCACGCCTTGTATCGTTGGCATTTTTTAACCAGCTACGCATATTATCGTATAAGTGCAATTTGATTATGATATAGCCATTTTAATTCCACAAAATCGCTTGATATTGACACATGAAGAGACAATCACTAACACCAAAGAGGCGTGCAATATTCGCCAAATAATTTCATCCATGTCTTCATTTTAAGTAAAATTTATCAATAGAACATACTTCGATAGTAATAACTCATACCAGCGACTTTATTGCGTACCAGAATCGTAAAAATTGGTCACGCAACTTCGCATTGCGTGCACAATACCGAGTTTGAGATGATGGAACTCAATGCAGTAACGCTAGGAAATGTGCCCGAACATTCTTTTTTAATGTGAACTTGCTGCAGGGTTGTCGCAACTTTTCAGGCAGCCCATTTCAAAGACGTGCGGCTTGAACAACAAATGATGAAGAGGAGAAACCAGAGCGGTGAAGTGGAATAAAAGTACCAGAGACTCTGAGGATCGAAGTTGTCGTTCATGAGTGTCGCGCAAAAATTGAAGTTTACTGTTTAAGTAATCTGGAGAATTGTTATCATATAGAATTTAAAAAATAGTGGAAAGTATCCTTACTTGTCTTCGTTGGCGAATGGGAAGCCATTTTAGCTGTGAGCGGAAAACAGAGACATGATCAAACTTTCGAAGATAAAAATAAAGCGGATACAATTATTAAATAGTCGTTCCTACTTATCTAACAGAACTTCACTATGATCAGGGTAGCACACATCAGCATAATCTATTATAGGCAAAATGAGAGATTGCACCAGAGTTACTTTAACCTTGACGGGAAGAAAGTTGCGAAGGCGATTGAGTGCGTTTAGTTTGGCGATGTCTGACCCACTGATTTTTTGAATCTGGGTTGACCAACTCAGAGTTGAGTCAAAGAACAGTTCTAAATTTTTAACACTATTCGTGTAAGGTATTATAGAACCGTCAAGTGTAATAGGTGAAACAACGCTATCACTGAGTTTAGACAGTTGTTGGGCACTTCAAATTATAATGGCTTGAGATTTAGTTGGATTAACTTGGATGCCAAACCTGCGAGACCAATCGATGAGATTTGCTAAGTCCATATTCAATTTATCGACAGCACTGTTAATACGGTCGACGCCCGTTTGAATATAAATTTGTACGTCATCGGCATAGAAGTGATAAGAGCAGCAAAGGTGTGAAGAGAGAGAGATAATAATAATTGAGAACATGAGAGGGGACAGAATTCAACCCTGTGGGACGCCAGACAAGAGCTTGCACCAGTCAGACATATCATGTCCACTACGAACGACTTGTTGACGGTCACAAAGGTAAGAAGAAAACCAGTCAATGGCGGAAGAAGAAAATTGGAGATAACAGAACATGGCAAGGAGGATATCACTGTCAACTAAGTTAAATGCGTTAGTGAAATCAATTAAAACAAGTATTGTGATCTTTCTATCCCCCAAGCCCTCTCGAATATCCTCTGTGACTTTAAGAATAGCCGTAGTTGTGCTGTGTTTAGGACGAAAGCCTGATTGAAATTGAGTAAGTAAAGCATTTTTAAAAACGAAAGCAGAAGTTTGTTGGTGGACTATAGACTCGAGAAGTTTGGATAAAAAGGGCAAAATAGAAATTGGTCTATAGTTGTTGAGCTGTGTGGGATTAGCAATTTTGGGAAGTGGGATTATATAAGCTTTACGCCATTCAGAAGGGAAAACCCCACTAAGCAGAGATGAATTAATTATGTCAGTAATGACTGGAACAAGATGTTAAAAAACCAGAGATATCATGGTACGACTTATATTGTCACAGCCCACCGCTTTTGACTTAATAGAACAGAAGGTTTTAAAAACATCGTCAACAGAGACGAGCGAGAAAGAAAACGTATCATGTAATGGTTTGGCCATGGAATAAATATATGATATTGTTTGAGATTTTATCGTAGGAGAAAGAGAAGAACGAGTAGAAAAATGAGAGTTAAGATCATTGGGAGGAACAGAGACATTTTGGTAACTTACAGAGTGATTACCAATACCAAAAGAACGCAGAAATTTCTATATGTCGGCCGAAGAAGAATTCGATATATTTTCGTAGAAGTAACAACGCTTAGCTGCTCTTACCATCTGATTGCAGCGATTTCGAGCTAACTTATACGCACACCAGTTATCGTTACACCTGTTACGCTTGTATTTCCTAAAAGCTCTATCACGTCGAGTCATCGCCATATGCACACCTTTCGTAATCCACGGAGCTGGTGGTCGCCTGACTCTGACCGCCCGCACCGGTGCATGAGCATCAAACAATTTACTTACAAGGTCATTGAAAAAAATTACTTTGGCCGGCGATTAATTTACACCGGCTAGAAATGGATAGTCGAAGCATCAGTCCCTAAGGCAACAGGGTTAACTTTATTAAAATTCCGAACCAAGATTATTTCCGGTTTAGTTTTATGCAATTTCAGCTTGTACGTAAGGTAAATTAAGTCATGGCGCGAAAAACCAGGAGCTGACAACTGACCATGTTTGACAATGAGGTGGGGAGAGGAAGTAATAAAAAGTTCAAGCAAGGTATCTGGAGAATCAGGATTGTGGTGAGTAGGAGAGCTGGGAAGTACGGATAAATTTACAGAAGACAAGATATCAAAGAGCTTGGCTCTCTGCGTAGAAGGCTTAAGAAGGTCAGTATTAAAGTCACCCATGTCTATGTGATGCGTATAGTCCACACAAAGTGATTCCAAAGCAGCTTCCAAGCTGGAGAAGTAGTCAACAGTTGGAGGGCAGTAGACAACACCAAGCACAAGCTTAGTTTGTTTGACCTGAATTTCGACGAAAATATATTCGGCAGTAGTTGAGTATGGTGAAGGCGACGAAGCAATAACGGAAAAGGGAATGTTGGAACGTACGTATATTGCAACGCCACCACCACCTTTGCCAACTCTGTCATTCCTAATTAGGACATACCCAGGTATACTGTAAGATAAAGACGAAAGCGACGTCTTGAGCCAGCTTTCTGAAACAAGAATTGCCTGCACAGTCAAATAAGTAGAGGAGAAAGTCTCTAAGAGATCAGAATAATGTGAAGGAATGCTCTGTGCATTTATGTGGCAGATATTAAATAAGGAAGTACAATGTTCAAAACAGTCACCAAGCAAGTCACGTAGAGTTTCAGGTTCATTTAAAGAGTCTAAACTTAGAGAAGAATCACAAGCAGAATAGAACGAGTCATCATCAGATATCATAATATAAATATAAATAAATATATTACAAAAAAAATAAAAATTAATAAAATATTAATAAAATGTAATTAAATGAATAAATAGAATAGAAGCACAAAAAAAACGATGAATAATGTATAAACCACCATTCCCGCCGTTACCCTTGAAAGACATTATATACATATTAATTATTCTTTTGCTCTACATAACAAACAAGGTAAACTCTGTAACAGAGGATCAATTATAATACAATATGACAACAGAAGTTTAAAAATTATTGTAACAAATAAAAAGTTAAAAAAAAAATGAAAAATCATGATAAAAATAAAAAAGAAACCAAAGATGGCTGTATAGTCCGCAGGTTTCTGCCCATAATAACAAATAAAAAAGAAAATCTATGCTTCAGACCGAAGTCTGACATCTGAAAGTAAAGTAAACAATATTTACATATGAGAAATTAAGTTCTCTAAATATAAAGTAACAATGCAAAGTAATTGCTGCCTGTGAATGATCAGTTTTAAAAACATATAAATGATCAGTGTTCCTACTTCATTACATTTTACAAAATAAATGAACGAGTTTTAGTAAAGATTTTTCTATTAAAAGTTGTAACATCCTTAATCTCATAAACAAAATTTGCAATTAAGATTTAGCAAATACAGTATTAATAGCCAAAGTATTACATATATACAAACAAAGGAAAGAAGCATACAATACCTGATGTATTATGGACAAAACTTGCAATTAAGATATTATTGGAAAAAAAAAGTATTATTAGCCAAAGTAACGCATAAGTAAATAGTGAGAAACACTTAAGAACGATGGCATCTCGCGAACCATCGTGTGCCTTAATAAAAACATTACCGTCAACAGTCCAGCAATTGTGGATACCCAGACGCTTCCGAGCAGCAGGAAGAGAGATTGTTGATACCGAGTTAAAAACTCAGATACTACAACTCCAGTGCCCTTTAGGCTCACTTTTTTCTTCCACAGTGTGGATCTTAGTAATGGGTCTTAGAACCGTAGTAAAACAGGTCTGCACTTGCCTTTAGCAAATTTACCTAGACGATGGCACACTCTTAAACCACTTGAAGAGAAATCTTGTAGTCCAAGTTTATCCGTGAAAAGCTTGACAAAAAAATCAGAGAGGTTGCCTGTGGTCACTTCGGGTACACCATGAAATAAGAGATGCTTTCTCCTGTCTCATCTTAATTAAATTAATGGATTTTGTGCACTCAGATATTTGTTGCCGCAACAATGTCATCAAATTCCATACCTGAGATTTAAAGTCTTGGAACTCCTCTCGAACATGAGCAATGGTAACTGGCGTTTGTGGAGTTGAAGGATTAAGCAGCAACTCAAACTCTGATAATTTCTTCAGCAAATTTGCCTCAATAGCTAGCTGATTTTCAACAATTGTGTCGAAGGAAGCTATACTTGTTGTGCAGTATTGTGAAGTGTCAACAAATTTTTAGGTTAGCCGGTGAGATGGTAGAAAAATTTGAGTAAATTACAACATAAACATGTGCAAATACAATAAAATGCTTAAAAGTGAGTAGACTTTAATTATATGTATAAATAAAGAACTATTTGTTGTTTTAAGTAGTTTTTACGTAATTATTACTTAGGAGCACTATGTTTACTTTTTGTACAAGTACCGCCGAAAAAGTAGTATATAGTATATAGTAAGTAGTATATAGTCTCCTTTCAAAGACTCATATTTCCGCCATTTATTTTAATAGTCCCCGTGAAACAGTAAAGTGGTTTACTGTCATATCATATTATTTTATTTACTTATAAATGATAATGATTATGTGTTTGACGGGTTTTTAAATACAAAACGACTTGCTGCGGGTAAAAGCTACTATTTAGTAAAAAAATTATCGTTGTGGATGATCTCGATAATTTTACATGCCTTATTAGGCAGACGCAGGGTAGGACGACCCTCACAATATGGAAGGATGACCTGCAAAATTTTGTGGAGAAATGAATGCAGGTGATTGCGAAACGTTATTTTTGGCATATCTAGGGGAGACCTATGTTCAGCAGTGTACTCTTGATAGGCTGTAAAGAAGAAAAAGAAGAAGGTTCATGATAGACTCCACGTGCTGTTTAAGTCATAGTTAGGGGCACTGAGATGTATAACAGCCTAAATATTGTCTGAATGAATTTGTGACATGAATTTGTCTTCCAATGAATTATGCCGAACAAAGCAGGCAAGCTCATAATTTCCTTTAGGTTAAAATGTAGAATATCTCCAATATTTATATTGGGATTTGAAGCCACAATATCCTGGGAGTTCAAAGAAACAAACTTGTACTTACAATAAAATGCACGAAATTATGAAAATTTTTCACGATACACGATATACAGAAACAGACACTGACCCATAATGGGTCAGTGTCTGTTTCTTCATCATACATTATATATACATCATGACGTATGTATATAGGCATATACGTACATCATCATACACCAATTATTTTTTTTATCATACACCAAATGACATCAGCCGCTGAATTTCACCATCGAACCTTAAGGCATAGTCAAAAACTCCACCAACACCACCTTGATGCTTGGCATTCTACTACAGTGCGTTTTTCGCGGTGTTTTCTGCCACGCACTTTCACTTTAAGGAATGTGCTGCCGTCAGCGGTTTTTCCAGACCGATACGATTTAGGGACCTTCAAGAGCCAATACCTTTTCAAAGGCCGGCAACGCATCTGCTATTCCTCTGATGTTGCAGGTGTTCATGGGCGGCGGTAATCACTTACCACCACGTGAGCCACCTGCTCGTTTACCTTTCCTATTATATGAAAAAAACTTAGTACTAAATATGATTCATAAAAAAGCTAAACAAATAAATAAATTCTAAATTAATAAAAACTAAATAAAAAACCAAATAACACGCCAAATTTTTCCAAAGTAATAATTATTTATATTATATAATTATATATATTTTCAAGTAATAATTATTTGTATTTCCAAAGTAATCATCCGTATACAATGAGCCTACCGAAATATTTTACTGGAAAGAGAATTCTCTTAACAGTATAATATTTGGATAGACTAAATTATATTAAGTCACGATAGCCGAGTTGTTGGGTGGTCGGAATTTCGTGTCGAGAGACCTGAGTTCGATCCCCAGGTGGCAGTACCAATGAGTTTTTCAAAACTTATGTACGAATTTCATCGTTGGCTTGGACATAAAGGCGGCGACGGGCTCACCACCTGTCACGTTGTCCCGAAAATACCTTCGGTGGAAGGTGGGTCAAAGGGACTTAATTGTCTAGACTAGACCTCTGTCTACCCCTGTATTGGGAATTGCGTGAAGATATTTATTTTATTATTTATAAATTATATTAATATCCTCAATGCATAATTTGTTTTAACAAAACAAATAATTGTACATAAACCTTAAATATTTATACCTAATTAACGTCCACTTAAAAAAAATTTAATAAACGTATTTTCGAAAAGAACACTAAAAAACAAATAACAAATTTTGTAGCTCAACTTTTTACTTATTTAAAAAAAATATATTTTAGATTTTCCAATAAGCAGTATTTATTGAATAAAAAACGTAGCACTAAATTAAGAAACTCATTCTTTTTTAAGTCAGTGTAAAAATATTTTCTAACAGTATGACGTATGACGAATGTGGCATAAACTTGTTTGGCGTTTATTGGAGTAATTTATCACCGCCGATAGTATGCGTATATTATGCGTTTTACTGCCTTTATGTAAATATCTTGACTCTTGGGAGACGTTTTTTATATGTCCTTGTCTAGTCTCAATGTCACAGCGCTTACATCATATTTCTATGAAATGTTTCAACTCTGTACAGAATGAGAATTTTATTAACACAGTGCAAAATTGTGACGTCAGTATGAAATCATATCTTCACTCCATTCCCAATATAGGGGTAGACAGAGACAATTAAGTTTTCGTGACGGGCTCACCACCTGTCACCTTGTCCCGAAAATACCTTCGGTGGAAGGTGGGTCAAAGGGACTTAATTGTCTAGACTAGACCTCTGTCTACCCCTGTATTGGGAATTGCGTGAAGATATTTATTTTATTTTATTTTAATTTAGTAAGAATGAGTTCAGCATAACTTACATGCTTTAAAAATGCAATAAAATTGCACAATAAAAGTATAAATTGCAATAAAATGTATGTAACAGAACATCAGCGCTGGAGCCACGCTGCTGTAGCATATTGCTAGTCAGATGCCTTTTCGTTGCCAGAATTCAACAAACCAATGTATTAATATAGCATGTATTATCGTTAATTGACTCAGGCGTTACTTTGCGGAAATTCATTGTAAAGTTGTTATTTAAAAAATTACGCAACGCATTCAAACGCTTGAGGATGCCTTGTTTTGAGGCGAAACACGTGTCGCGTTTTCGGTGGTGGTGTGTGTTACCTAGTTTGAGTGTAGTGGTGGTGGTGCATACAGTGGAGTTGGTGCACACATCTGTGGAATTGGTGCACGCATCTGTGGGAGGGAGTGTGGTGCTCTTCTTCTTCTTCTTCTCTTCGGACCAGGTAGCATATACCTTTTTATATTTTCATGCGGAGGGTTGCGAAGTAATTTTTTAAATAACAACTTTAGCATGTATTATCATTATGTTTTAACCGTGTTGTGTTCGGCATCGAATATAATTTGTTTTTTTTTGTTTCTTTCTATCTTTCTAAAAGTTTTTGTAATTTTCTTTTAAATTTATCGGTGTTCTTCTTAAATTTCATTAAATAAAAAATCTGTTGTTACATTCACTTTTCTAATATGGGAGCATAATCGGGTAAAATTATAAGGAAAAAGGACTAACTTTAAACGATTACCGAGACTTTAAGTATTTAAAGCTTCGTTGTTGCGCGAAACTTACGTTTAAATAATAATAAATATCTTCACGCAACTCCCTATGCAGGGGTAGACAGAGGTCTAGTCTAGACAATTAAGTCCCTTCGACTCACCTTCCACCGAAGATATTTTCAGGACAACGTGACAGGTGGGGAGCCCGTCGCCGTCTTGATGTCCAAGCCAACGATATAATTCGTACATAGGTTTTTGAAAAACCCATTGGGTTTTTCAAAACAAACCCCGAGCCTGCCACCTGGGGATCGGACTCAGGTCTCTCGACTTGAAATTCCGACCACCCACCACTCGGCTATCCTGACTTACGTTTGAGGCAAACATTGCTTATTCCAAGTTTAGTTAAATGGCTTCTCAGAAATAAGCTTGTGTTTACTTCAGTTGCTTAAACTAAAATTTGACAACAAATGTCTTATTTGCAAAGAGAATTAAATAATTATCGTGTTATATTAAGAGGCTTGGACATTGCTTATTTCAAGTTTAGTTAAATGGCTTCTCAGAAATAAGCTTGTGTTTACTTCAGTTGCTTAAACTAAAATTTGACAACAAATGTCTTATTTGCAAAGAGAATTAAATAATTATCGTGTTATATTAAGAGGCTTGGATCAAGATGACAAAAGGCTTACCACATATCACGTGGTCCCATGCATTACATTTGGTAAAGTAGATCGAAAGTCTTAATTATCTAGATAATTAACTGTAATGTTTAAAAAGTAACTATAGGCGAGGGGATCCCCAGGTGGTACTAAAATTTCTTTTCAAAACTTATGTACGATTTATATTATGCCTTGGACATAATATAAATCGTATTATTCTTGCTAACCTACATACACACACACACACAAAGCAGCCTATAAAAGGGCACTGCAGAACATAATACTGTAACATAAGGGAGAGTTTGCCATTATCACCACGCTTGGCGAGCGGATAAGCGATCGCTATGAATATAAGATATTCTAACAAGACGTTCTAATTTTCATATAATTAGTATGTGTACGCCAAGCAAGGTTAAGACATTTTGGTTACTCCTAAACATTATTTAACGACTTTCTTTACACATGTTTTAACAAATAATTTATCTTTATCTTAATTTTTATCTCTATCTACAAAGATATGAAATAAGGCCATATCATCACTGAATACTTATTGCAAGTGTACTAGTTATAAAAGAGTTACTGCAGAAAAAAACATATTGAGCGGTGAAAATAAGCCTTAATATGAACTGCTCTCTGCTGTTTAAAAAGTTTTCCCTGTGTGCTCATAAAAATAGATTTATTTTCGTTTTTGTTCTTTGGACTCCTTTTTTCGTTTATGTTATATTCGTTAAGTCTAAGATATAGCTCACAGAATAAATACACTAACAAATAAAATAAATGGGTTGCAATATTTTTATAACGCTATAAACTTTTCACGATATACCCTCAGTCCTATTCTTGACCCTCAAATTATATACACCCTCGATAAAATTCTCACTTCCATCTACTCTAATATTTTTTTTTATTTCCACGTATTGATTCCAACACCGGAGTAGACAGAGTAGTAGAAAATTGAGCTATTTAGCCCCATCTTTAACGAAAGCTATTTTGGGATGAAGTGACCGGTGGTGAGCCTATTGACGTCATAGTGTCAATATGATAAATGAGATAATTATATGACTCGTTTACAAGCACTCGTATTCTCATATTAAACATACTCAACAAAATTATTTTCATTGATGAAAATGAAGAGGAATAAATTTTAACTTTAACCAAAGCAATGTAAACATTAATCTTTGTCTTGTTATGGAACAATGGTACGAATCAAAAATACCACGAATTCGAGAAACTTCTCTTTGACTTAATTGGATGATAAATACTTCTCAATTCGTTTCAGTTGTAAAGTTTTCATTAAATTGGTCTAAGTAAATTTGAATTTAGTTTGCGTTATACGTTCATAAAATATTTTCGTTTGCTCTAATCAAGAAATAACCACTATTATTTTATCGTTGTGCCATTACGCTGTAAGAAGATATCATCCGTTTTTTTCCCATGGATTACAATTACATTACAACCGACTTCATAGAGCTACCGGCATGTGGCGAGATAAATATTAACGTGACGGTGACTGGTACTGCGATCGCCAAAGCCCTCGCCAAGCTTGGCGATAATGAAGCCCTCCCCTATGAGAGAGGCCAGCAGTAGAAGTCCACTGCTGGACATACATACTGTTGTGTTTATGTATGCTATGTGATAGCATCTATAAAGGTAGGAAAAGAAAGAATATTACCATAACCATTGCTATCTATAAAAAAATTACGTGTCTTCATATATATTAAAGTATATTTTTAAGAAAACTTCGTGTTCATAACGGTAATTCAGTAAACAAAGTATTTACACAACTATTTTTTATCTTTGTGGCATTACGCTGTAAGAAGATATCATCCGCTTTTTCCCATGGATAAGACTTCAATTACATTACAACCGACTTCATAGGGCTACCGGCATGTGGCGAGATAAATATTAACGTGACGGTGACTGGTACTGCGATCGCCAAAGCCCTCGCCAAGCTTGGCGATAATGAAGCCCTCCCCTATGAGAGAGGCCAGCAGTAGAAGTCCACTGCTGGACATACATACTGTTGTGTTTATGTATGCTATGTGATAGCATCTATAAAGGTAGGAAAAGAAAGAATATTACCATAACCATTGCTATCTATAAAAAAATTACGTGTCTTCATATATATTAAAGTATATTTTTAAGAAAACTTCGTGTTCATAACGGTAATTCAGTAAACAAAGTATTTACACAACTCTTTTTATCTTCATGTATTTCCTAATATCCCCTGTATAGTCAAAAGTCTACACAATTTAGTCGTTTTAACACGCTTTTTTCGAGTCCTATTTTGGGACTGCGTAGTTGGTGGCGAGTCGGTTGCCATTTTTAAGTCCAAGCGAATGACATAAATCGTACATAAGTTTTGAAAAACACCATTAGTACGAGCCTTCTCCTTGGGCATCAAACTCGAGTTTCTTGACTCAAGTTCCGATCGCCCAACCAATCGGCTAAGGTCTTTTCTTTTCACTTTCTTTCACTTTATATTTATTTGAACTGACCGATTGTGCCTTATGACATCTTTAGGGTATTATCATTAAGTATAATCATAAACTATTTCAAAAATGGATTATTGATTGCTTTATAAGAAAGAAAAAGTTTGGCAGAAGCACTCCCTGAAAACATTAGCCACTGTGAAACGCTACCCTGAACTATTGTCTCCTTCGAAATTTGCTTCTTTTGTCCTCACGACCGCAGCATAACTTAGCTCCGCTACGTGAGAAATGTATTCGATAACTCTCTGGACGCAGCCTCCCAGTAACTAGGACACTATTAGAATTTTACGATTCCGAAATATCCAAGAATCAGATTAGAAACACGACGTTCTGACTTGCTTTACTCTTTGCGAAATTCGATCGCGAATTAGACGTGTAAGATATTTTTTTTTAATTTTCACACATATTCCAATCACTGAAGTAGACAGAGGTATAGATAATTCGTGTCAGACATACAATGCAGTCTTTTCGCCTCACCTTTTACCGAAACTTTTACTACGTGACAGGTAGTGATTTATTCCTTTTTCTTCGAAAGAGAGAGAAAATGCCAGACACTTTACATAAATATAAGTAATTTCATTTCATTGTAGCACCATAGTGTCTTAGTGTCTAATGCAGAGTACAAAATACATACATTGATCAATGTTCATATATACATATTCAAACATACATGACAAATACATTACAATTCATAACACAAATATTTACTCCTAGTTGGATTCGAACCTGCAACGATTAACTTCGAAGGCAGTCACTGGCAACAATGCTATCGGTTCGTCTATTCTTAAATAAAATTGTTTTAAGTTCACTTAGAAGTCACAAGCCTTTTGATTTTACAATGATCAAGATCTTCGTCTGTGAAAATTTAAATTGTGCAAAGACTCTGTAAATTTAACTTTGAATGAATTTTAATCCAACCAAATTTGATTTATTTCATCACAGAATTACTGAAAAGTTTTAAATTAGTTATGTAAAAAAATTAATATTATTAAAAATTTTGTATTATTTTGTTAACTTTTTGGTTTTTTTTTTTTTCAAATTTCAATATGATGTTTATGATATATGACAAACTTGGAAAACATCACATGCATTGCTATGATCAAAAAATGATACCAACGGAGTTCCTTTTGACTGTTTCTTCTCCGTTAGCGGAACCCCGTTACGAAACGGTTGTAAAAAAATAAATGACTATCGATAAACGAATGGACATTCTTATGTCGGTGAATAATTGATATGTAAAACACTTGTCTTATGGTACAATGAAGGTACCTAAAACACGTAGAAGAAGTGGTTTTCTACATTGACCCGTCCGAGAATCGAACTCGGACCACGTCTACAAAGATTGTCAAATATATGTATAATGAGAATTATTCAATGACACAGTTTGTTACAGTATTTTAACATTGTTTATTATAAAATGATTCATAAAAAATATACCAGAGAATCATATCAAAATGTAGCCTTACATCAGCTTTATTTCCAAAGTAACTGAATGCTTTTAAATCGAATTCTAAATAAAATTCTAAATTTTGAACTCTCTGAAATTAATGTATCATTACTCTCATAATGGAATAGGTTTTGAAAAAAATCTAGTAAGAACCTTCTTCCTGGGGATCTAACTAGGGTCACCTGATTGTAATATCGGTCCATTGAAGGCTCTCCGTCTATATGCATTTTTGGTATTTGAAAAATGCTTATAGACGGACAGCCTTCTTAACACTTATTTCAGTTTAGACAACCAAAAAACTAGACTAACCCTATAATGAGAAATACCTGTTGGTGAGTATGAAATGACATCTTATACATACATCACACATCTTATATCTAAAGGTCTTCCTATATTAAAGAAGAACTATTTAAAAATAGACACAATGTGTTATACATTCATAGATATCGTTGTATACGTAAAGCTTTATACCTTGTGTCTGTTCGTGAGTGGGATTGTTAACTGTTTGACTACAAAGATGATTCACAAGAGAGCAGAGCCGTCACTTGTCAAATTGGACAGTATGTTTATTTATTTATACTTTGTTATGCTAAGTATTTATTTCTATTCACCTGGAAATTTATGAAATGTATATCAAATTTATAAAAAAAAAACATCTTCACAACATTCCTAATACTCATATCTTTTGTTCATAAGTAATTTATGCTGACCGGTCACAGGAGTTTAAAAAGGCTAGTAAATATATCAGGCTTATTAACACTATATCTAGAAATATGTCAGATAGATTATCTCGCTGTCTGTCGGTTGTCATTACAGCTTTCAAGGCTTTTCCTTGAGTAACGTTTTACAAAAGAAATTTTTATGACTATAACGCCACGGTATTTCAATATTATCATAGTATTAATTTTAAACATGTACATAAAGATCAGTCAACCATTACGTAATATATCGAATTTCAATTAGTTACAAGTTCTAATTGGTGTTAAATCCAATGAAATACAATCTGAAACAAATCTCTTCCTATTACGTAGACAGGTTGTTATGTATACTGTATTATTTTGGTATGGTGATTATTATAAACATTTCAAATACCTTTTGGACGACGACAGCCTCACCACCTGTCACGTTGTCTCAAAATATCTTCGGTGGTCGGGACTTAGTTGTCTAGACGAGACCTCTGTCTACCCCTAAATTGGGAATGGCGTGAAGATATATTATATTACATTATGTTATATTACATTATATTATATTATAAATAAATTTGCACTTTTTAGCCGATACATTAAACTGATAATGAATTAATGCAATATGAAAATGTGAGAAATATGATACATACTTAACCTCATTATAATACCACAAGAGAAAACTTCGTTCTTCTTTATTAGTATATTTTGTTATAAATAAGACTCCTTTTGTCAAGAAGTCGTCTTATTCAGTAACACATTTCTACCAAAAATAGCAGTAACAACTATTGTGTTCTACTTTTTAACCGACTTCACAAAGTAGGAGGTTCTCAATTCGAAAGGAATATTTTTATGTATGTACACCGATTCCGCTGTGATTTATTATCCGATTTACATGATTATTTTTTAATTTTATGCGGATTAGTTGTCATTTGGTTCCATAAAAATTGAAGGATAGTCTGAACTTTTTTTTATTTATGAACACGTGGTATACCGTAACCGTTTGAAGTTTCATGAAAATGTTTAAAACTTGTGTAAGTGCAGTATTCAGTCACCATCAAGAGTAGATACTGTTAGCTTGTATTTCACCCTATTACCATGAAAAAAGAGATCAGCGAATGAATGAATAAATGAAAATACAAAACAAACATACAATACAAATACACCACAAACAGAAAAATAGAAAACTAAAAACCTTAAAACCTAGTTCACGTTTTATTGCATACGAAACGCCACAGAGGAAGACCGTCTACGAAATTTGTGGAAGACATCGTCAAAATAGCTGGTTCAAGCTGTACTCCTAAGAGTAGGAGGAAGCTTTCACCAGCGTAGGGGACGCTGGTGAAAGCCCCAGCAAATTTATATTATACTTCAGTTCACATACTTTATATATTTGTGTAGTTTACTTACTTGCATTAAGAAATTAAAAAAATATTTTCACGCCATTCTTAATACAGTGGTAGACAAAGGTCTCGAAAATTAAATTTTATCAACCCACCTTCCACCGAAGACATTTTTTGGAACAACGTGACAGGTGGTGAGCCTGTCGCCGCCTTCATGTTCAAGCCAACGATGTAAATCGTACATAAGTTTTGAAAGAACCCATTGGTACAAGGCTTGGGGATCAAACTCGAGTCTCTTGACTCCAATACCGATCACCCAACCACTCGGCTATCGTGACAAGAAATAAAGAAATTTTTAGTATTTCATTTATTTATTATTTATAAGTGTACAGCAATATCTTCCAGGCAACGAGAAGAGGAGCGGGAGGAAGGGCGTAAAGATTTAATTAAATAGGTGGTGCAAAATACACATTTCATAATTATAGATGAGCTATGGACTGTCTTATTTTTTTTAATTCCATGTAGTACAACATACATGTAAAATATTTCAGCTTTTAAGTCAGCTACTTGAATGAAGAAACTCATTCAGAAATTTTTCACATATTTTCCTTTGCGCTGCAGTCTGTGTCAACGAGAAACTTGCATAGTCTCTAATTAGTATACAGTGATGATGTGGTCTTATTTCACATCTCCATATTTCTAGCATTGAATTATGTAACCTGACCTTGACCTGCGAGGGGTGTCTTTAAAAATAACATACATTTGCGTGCAAAAGTAATATGAATTATATTAGATATTAGTTAATAATATAAAAATTTTTGGGAGAGGTCTGTATTCTGCATGGTCCTTTTTTAGGCAGCTATGTATGAACGTCACGCCTACGTATGTAATGTAACATTACATAACACATACATACCGGCCCTAGGGGAGGATTTGCCATAATCGCCATGCTTGGCAGGCGGATTGGTGATCGCAGTACCTTACCAAAAATTAATTAAACTTGACGTTATTCCCATACGTGGGAGACACAGGTCAGAGAGAGATCCTGCAACTCACCTTTCACTGGAGACGTCTTTTGGGACAGTGCACGATAATTATTTACTTATCTTTACAAATAAGACTTTTGTTATTAAATTTTAGTTTAAGCAACTGACGTAAACACAAGCATATTTCATTGAATCCATTTAACAAAACTTGAAACAAGAAATGTTTGCATCAAGCGTAAGTTTCGCGCAACAAAGAAGCTTTCCATACTTAAATTCTCGGTAATCGTTTAAAGATGGTCCTTTTTCTTCATAATTTTACCTGATGAAGTATTGTTATAAGCCCTCGTATTAGAAAACTTAACGCAACAACTGATTTTTTTATGAAATCAAATTTAAGAAGAACACCATAAAATTAGAGTAAGCTAAAAAACTTTTGCGAGTGGATTATAACAAAAAATATCTTAGACATTGGTCTAGACAATTAAGTCGTATTGACCTACCTTTTGACGAAAATTTATTTAGGACGATTATATGTCTCCTGGAGTCTAGCGCCGCCTCAGTGTTCAAGGTAATGGTATAAAATACATATATAGATATGTATTTAAGTACATAGATAAATATCCATTAGTGCATATAAGCATACGTGTTATCTTCATACTTTTATTAATACAGGGGTAGCCAGAGGTCTAGATAATAAAGTCTTTTGACCCACATTTCAGGGCTTATTTTGGGGCACCTTAACAGGTGGCGTCACGACACCGCGGTCTTTATGCCTAATTCAGCGATGTAAAATTGTATTTAAGTTTTAACGCTTAAGGACACTATTCGAGTCATGTGACCCCGAGTCCTTTTAACTCCGGTCTCTTGATTCGAATTGTGAAACACTTGGCTATCGGAACCATTTATTTTAAAGTTTCGTCAATATAAATATACATACATACATATAATCACGCCTCTTTCCCGTAGGGGTAGGCAGATACCACTTCTTTCCACTTGCTACTATCCTTACATACTTGTGTCGCTTCGTCCACTTTCATTATTCCCTTCATACATTCTCTTCCATTTAGGGTACTCTTGACCTGGCCTTTTTTCAGGACGTCCCTGGTTTGGTTTCGAAACGTCCGCCTTGGTCTTCCCCTTCCTACACTTCCATTCACACTCGCCTTATATGCTTTTTTCGTCAATCGTTCTTCATTCATTCTCTCGACATGGCCAAACTATCTCAGCATACCTTTCTCAATTTTAGTCACTACATCTTCTTTCAGACCACAACGTTTCCTTATTTCACTGTTCCTTATCCTGTCACTCAGTTTAACTCCTAACATACTTCTTAATGCTCTCATCTCAATTGCATTTACTCCGTTTTCATGTTTCTTCTGCCATACCCAACTTTTACTTCCGTACATGAGTGTCGGAACCAAAACTCCCTTATGCACAGCCAAACAAGCCTTGTTAGACACCTTCCGAATGTTCATAAAGGAGTGCAAAGCTCCATTCACCATGTTCCCTGCATGTTCACTCTTCTTTCAATATCACTCTCACACTTTCCATCTCTTGTGTACTTTGAACCCTGATACACAAACTCATTCACCTGTTCAATTTCTTCATCTCCAATCATTATATTGCAGTCTGTTATGGCCTCATCTCTTTCAAATACCATTACTTTCGTCTTCTTTACATTCATCTTCATCCCTTTTCTAACAAAAGCTCCACTCATAGCAGTTACCATCTGCTGCAACTCCTCGGCTGAAGACGCAAGTAATACTTGATCATCAGTATACACTTTCATTCTCTTTTAAATCTGTCAAGCAATTGTTCATGAACATATTAAACATCCAAGGTGAATTTAAATATAAATATATTGGCACATAATATAAAAGTATACTTTTTAATATTTACTAGACGCAGAGGACTCCTTATAATGTTTTACTTTATCGCTAACCTCGAACCAGGGTCACTCACGCCCTAGACCGAAAGTCCTGACCACTATGCTACCAGTGCAGATTCTAAAGCCACACGTAGAAATTAAATGTACACATTGTCATTATTTTTTGCACTGGCTAAGGTTTTTCTGGTAAAGTTACGATAGTGGAGTGGTTGGGGATCGGAATTCGAGTCAAGAGAACCCGAGTTCGATCCTTCCGGTGGTGGGCCCAAACCAATGAGTCTTTTCAAAAACTTATCCATGACTTATACCTCTAGCTTGAGCATAAAGACGGTGACAGACTCACCACTTGTCACTTTGTTCCTAAAACTGTTTTCAGCTGAAATTGGGTAGAAAAATCTTCATTGTCTTTGTCTACTCCTGTATTGGAAATGACATGAAGATAATTTAGTTAATTGACTCAGGCGTAACGCCTGAGTCAATTCTTCTTGAGTCTTTGCGGAAATTCATTGTAAAGTTGTTATTGAAAAAATTACTTCGCAACCCTCCGCATGCAAATATAAAAATGTATGTGTTACCTGGTCCGAAGAGAAGAAGAGCACCACCCTTCCTCTCACAGATGAGTGCACTAATTCCACTGTATGCACCACCACCACCACTACACTCAAACCAGGTAACATATACCACCACCGAAAACTGTAACGAGGAATTAGTGCACGCATCTGTGGGAGGGAGGGTGGTGCTCTTCTTCTCTTCGGACCAGGTAACATATACCTTTTTATATTTGCATGCGGAGGGTTGCGAAGTAATTTTTTTCAATAACAACTGAAGATAATTTCTTTAATGACGTCACAATTTGGCACTGGTTTCATATGGGTAATACTGGGTTAAAATTCTTATTCTGTAGTAGGTTAAATAAAAAAATATCTTCACGCCATTCTCAATACCGGGGTAGATAGACAGGGTCTAGTCTAAAAAATTACATCCCTTCATCCCACCTTCCACCGAAGACATTTTTTGGGACAACGTGTTATGTAGTGAGCCCGTCGCCGTCTTTATGTCCAAACCAACGATATATATCGTACATAAAAAACCCATTCTTAAAAAAAGCATATTGGCATGAGCCTACCAATTATTTTACCATTATTTTATAATGAAACAATTTTTAATAACATCATAATTTTAATAATAACATCATAAATTTCAGTACTATAACACCGTACTAAGTTGAAACATTTCATAGAAATATGACATTATTGACATTGGTATAAGCGCTGTGACATTTAGCCTAGACAACGACATATAAAAAACGTCTCCCAAGAGTCGAGATATTTACATAAAGGTAGTAAAACGCATAATATACGCATACAATCGGCGGTGATAAATTACTCTAATAAACGCTAAACGACGATCAAGTTTATGCCACATTCGTCATACGTCATTTCTAATAAGAAAACGTTTTTACACTGACTTAAATAAGGAATGAGTTTCTCAATTTAATGCTGTATTTTTATTCAATAAATACTGCTTACTAGAATATTTAAATTACTAATTGTATTTTTTTTAACCTGGTTTAGCTACAAAAGTTGTTTTTTGCTTTATTGCGTTCTTTTTGAAGCCTCACCGTTTTTTTTAGTTGTTTATTTAATTGTTTTAAAGAGAACGTTAATTAGGTATGACGATTTAAGTATAAACAAATTTTGTAGGAACAAAGTATGCATTGTAGGTATTAAAATTATTGAGCCCATTCAAATTAAATAATGTAAAGAAAATTCCCTTTCCAGCATAATATTTGGAAAGGCTGATATAGTATACTGATTTATTTTTGGAAATATTTGGTGTGTCATTTAATTTTTTTAATAAATTTAGAATGTATTTATTTTTTATCTTTTTTATGAATCATTGCTAGTACTTAGGTATTTTTTTTTCAGTGTTAGGAAACCCCTTCAAGATGTAGTGACGCTGCGAGAGATCGACGTATGCAGATAGGTGCAGTGTCTTTCTCTGTGCATGATCGTGAATCAATTTTCGTAATTTCGAGCATTTAATTGTAGTTTGTGATTGTTGTTGTGTTAACTTCGTTTAAACCTCTAGCTTCAAAAATATACCAATATAAGTATCACAGGTATTCTATATTTTAACCTACATGAAATAATGAGCTTGCGTGCTTTGTTCGGCATAATTGATTGGAAGACAAATTTCTGGCAGGGTTGCGTGATCTTTCGCGCTATTTGCAACCGCGAAATGTTTAAGCCTCTAATGTTAGCTGTAACTATTATTTATTTTTTTGAAACGTTTTAAGTAATGCTACTGGAATATATTTTAAATGAGAGTTGGTTAAAAAATGAGCTAACGGTCTACCTAGTGACGAACAACTGTAGCTCGTGACATCGCAAATCAATCAAAGAAGAAAGTCGCGAGTGCGATTTTACTCCTGAAATCTAAGATGGAATGCTTCATAGTTCGTAAATATATTGGGTCACTATACTCTTTAAAGCACAACACTCAACAGTTGTTACACTTGTTCAATGAATTTTGTTTTTTATTTCTCATTTATTTAATAATTAAAAAGTCGAGCATGACTTATGGGTTTAAAAAATTTGTAATGACGTCTATGTCTCGAAATAAGAAAGTCGCTAGTTAGTTAGTTAGTTAGTTAGTTAGTTAGTTAGTTAGTTAGTTAGCTAGTTAGTTAGTTAGAAAGCTAGTTGAAAGAAGCTTCTATCAAATTCAAGTTCACCTCATACCCTATTCCGATTACCGATACCGAATTCCTAAGTAAGGGGTAAAACTGTCTACCCGCACATTGACACTTGACACATTGACACTTAAGTCTTTATCCGCTGACTACCACTAGTAAGGAGTAGACTGCGGCCTTGACACTTAAGTCCTTAAGACTTATCATGGCAGCGTATTTGGGACAAAGACAGGTGGTGAGCCTTTCAAATACGCTGGGGATGTACGTAGGGAAATAATTACGTATCCAATAGAAAGCAAAATCGCATGTATGATACTTAACGATATTATGAGATCAAATGAGATCAGTGATAAATAAGTCACGA
>JAGSMR010000051.1:192500-310000 GCA_029286605.1 Sericinus montela
CAAACTTGCTCAAACACATACGAGTGTCTAATGATATCGTAAACGAAGTAAGAATGTTACGGAATAGTCGCGTAGTAACAAGCAATAATACATGTTATTGCTTCTGCTTTGAGTATTCGAATGTAACCGAGTTGGCCGTGGTTTTACTATTCACAACAACTGGGACTCCGCCAAGTTATAAGCGATCGAAGTACGAACGGTATAATCGAATTAGTCGAAAACTTAGTTCAAAATTCACGTTGTGAATAGAAATTTTATTCATTGATTCTTTTGTAACTTTCGTAAGAATATGGAAAAAACTAAATACGATAACATAATTTCGTTTTGTTTTCACATATTTTATTAGGGTATTTAGAAGTCTAGTTAACTAAGAATATTTACGTAAATAAATATTCATAAATCCATTTAAAAATCCTGACTATAGTACAAACATTCATATTTGTGACTCAAATGATAGCTCCTCGCGGGATTCGAATAGTCAACACATCGAGTCATCAATAAAATTTTATATGGTTATTAGTCAAAATACAGTAACGACCCGCATAATGCTGCGGAAGGTCAATGAGTGCAGATGGTTTAGAGCCCGGCTTTGTGGCAATCTTTTTGAAGTTATTCATACATGTTACATATGGATGCTACTAAATTGCACAATAGAAAAATAAAACCAAAAATCATGTTATTTATTTTTATTGTGCAATAACATGCGTCGTCCAGTAAGTTTGTGTTTTATTCAGTGGCTGGTGATAAGATGCAAATACAGATACCTACATAGATAAATATTCATATGTTGATATTAAACAAACACGATATAAACATAAATACATATATAAGATATATAAGATATAAACCCTTTCTATAAAAAAAAACCTCCCTAGGGAGAGACTTATGTCCTACAGTGGACTTTATCAGGCCGTTATGTATGTGTTATGTAATGCTACATTATTTACGTAGGCGTGACGTTCATACGAAGCTGCCTGATATATATATATATATATATATTTATATATATATATATATATATATATATATATATATATATATATATATATATATATATATATATATATATATATATATATATATGTATATATATATATATATATATATATATACATATATATATATATATATATATATATATATATATATACATATATATATATATATATATATATATATATATATATATATATATATATATATATATATATATATATATATATATATATATATATATATATATATATATATATATATATATATATATATATATATATATATATATGTATATATATATATACATATATATATATATATATATATATATATATATATATATATATATATATATATATATATATATATATATATATATATATATATATATATATATATATATATATATATATATATATATATATATATATATATATATATATATATATATTTATATTCATCCATCCATCGAGCGCATTTAATTGAGTAGGAATAATGTTCCGTTTCTACGACTATTCGTAAATTGTAGATTTCGTTAGCAATACAACTAGTTTTTGTTACTTTTAACTTTTTATTATACTCAGTGAGGAAACTTAAACAAATGTATATAGACTCAGGCGTTACTTTGTGAAAATAATTATAATCGCTAGAATTTTTTTATGTATCAACAATAACACGAAAACTTAACCATAATTTATCAAAATTAGTTATTGGGTTGAAACAACAAAACGGTATCTGAATCAGCGTAGTGGTGTAGTCATGTTACCACAATTACAGCGCTGGTATTCTGTCGGAGCTATGAATACATAAATATATAAATGAACAAATATATAAAGCAAAAAAATAAATTCTCGTGCATTCGTCGGAATGAAACATGTTTTGATTAGTATTTCATATTTTTGTATAACACATTGAAAAAGATAAAAGCAATAAAGCATATGTCCTAGCCCGTAAAGAGGAAAACCATCACCCTGTCTCCTATAAATGCACTCATTAATTCTATTCTACATAATGCACCACTAACTCCACCAGGTAACATACGTCACCACAGATTCCTATGTAATTACCTGCCTTTGATACTAAGCTTGTGAATTTTCGAGATATTAATAGTGCTGAGGACAAAATACCTCAGCCTTTGTTGCCACATTACTTACAAAACTAAGACCACGAGAAAACTTAAGACTTGAAATCATAATCTTTTAGTAATAAAACTAAAACTTGACATTTTCATACAGCTTTAAATTAAATTAGTCCTATGTACACTTTATGGTTTACACACCGACCATACTTATTGTATAGACTATGGTGTAGGTATATATACGGTGACGACTTCTGTGGACCAGTGGTTCCAACTCTGTGGTACCAGGTTCGATAAATGTCAAAACACTATTTCTTCACTATATCGGGTCAGGGGGCTAACTAACGAAGGTATATGTATGAATATTATATATTATAACGATGACTTAGACATTAAGATGTTGATACCACCTATTCTAGACCCCTCGAGAAAAAATCTTCAGTAAAAGATTGCAAAGTTGTTTAAAGTAAGTTATATGTTAACGGAAAGTTATTTATTCAAAACAAAACTAAAAAAAAATTGCGAAGGTAATGTTTATAATAACAACACCTTTGGTTAACGCCTTTGCTTCATGGAAAAATTAATAATGGTTGAACCACTTAGAGGTATCGTGAAAATTATAAATATTTCACTTAAAGCATCATAAATACATTAATTTGAAAATTTCTGAAGTTATATGATAAAAAATAAATAAAATATCTTCACGCAATTTCCAATACCGGCGTAGACAGAGGTCTAGTCTATACAATTATTAAGTCCCTTTGACCCACCTTCCACCGAAAATATTTTCGGGACAACGTGACAGGTGGTGAGCCCGTCGCCGTCTTTATGTCCAAGCCAACGATATAATTCGTACATAAGTTTTTTTTTTAAAAAACCCATTAGTACAAGCATGCCACCTGGGGATCGAACTCGGGTTTCTTGACTCGAAATTCCGACCACCCGGCTCTCGTGAAGTTTTATGATAGTTAAGTTTTAACATACTGATGATTCAAGTCCGATCAAAATTGTCAAATGAAATATTTATAATAATGTTATGTTTGTTTTTTTATTTTTATTTTGATTATTTAGGTAATCACACAGCGTATCACTAAGTATTTACAATTGTTCATTTTGTTAACAGTAAGGCCAATAAAGATTACACAATTTGTTAAACTTATTAATATTATTGATATTGAGGAGCGTTTTCGTGTTCGTGTGCGTGTGCGTGTGTGCGTGTGCGTGTGCGTGTGTGCGTGCGTGCATGCCTGCGCGCGCGTGTTTGTGTGTGTGTGTGTGTGCGTGTGTGTGTGTATGTGTGTGTGTGCTTTATGCCCTGTTTATTTTAATGATTTCAAGTTTAAGCCGGCTTTTGGATAGATTGAATATGTCTAAATTAGAATAGTATTTATTATAGGTTTCAACAATACGACACAGCGTGGAGTTTTTAGTATAGTTTGAGTTTCTCAAGGGCACGTTAAACAAATTTGTGTTTCTTGTATGGTACACTGGAACTCGTAGAGATATTTTAGAAAGCAGAGCTGGACAATCTATATCACCAGACCATAATCCATGCAGAAGCATCATATCATGTTGTCGTCGCCTGAGTTCCAGTGTGTCTAAACGATAGTATTTACAAGCTTCAGAGTATGTTGTAAATAATTTATGGTCTTTATAACACAAATATTTAATAATTTTTTTTGAATTGATTAAATTTTATGGTTGGGTGTTAAATAGTTAGGGGACCAGATAGTAGCTGCGTATTCAAGTATACTACGCACATATGCGAAATATAGTACTTTAATGCAATCTATGTCACTGAAAGAGTTTCAGACACGCTTAATAAATCTAATTTATTTGTTTGCTTTATTCAAAATGCCATCGATATGTACTTTGAATGTTAGTCTAGAATCTAATTTTATACCTAGTTTACCCTTTTTATCGTACTCTTATTAATTATGTAATTAAAATCTATAATGTGTTTCTTTACAGAGAAAGTTATTTGAACACACTTCTCACTGTTGATGACAATTTTATTATATCTGTAGTAGGTTTTAAGATTGCTAAGGTCTTTTTGGATATTGAAGCAGTCTTCTAGTGTATTAATTTTGTGATATATTTTTTTGTCATGAGCGAACATTAGGTACTTTGAGTGAATGAAACATTCATTGATGTCAAATAGGTAGGCATTATACAGCAGCGGTCCGAGTATTGAACCCTGTGGGACCCCGGAAGTTACTACAACGTAATCACTGCGAGCACCACCAAGCAAAACTGCTTGCCTTCTGTTACTAATGTATGAGGTTACCCATCTGTGTAGATCTCCACTTATACCCAGGACATATAGCTTCTGTAAAAGAATACATGAATAATAATACAATAAAATAAAAGTAATAATATAATAAATAATAATACAATGAAAGATTACACACATGAGCATAGAAATAAATATTATGGAAACAGATAACGGACTTATTCTTTATATATCATATCATATATATTCACGATAGCCGATTGATTCGGGTGGTCGGAATTCGAGTGGAAAGACGCCAGTTTGATCCTCAGATATGACTTATCATCGTTGGGTAGGTGATACAGATGGCGACAGGCTTACCAACTATTACGTTATCCCAAAAAATGTCTTCGTTGAAGGGTGGATCAAAAGGACTTTATTGTCTAGCACTCTGTCTACCCCAGTATTAGGAAAAAAATTATTATTATTTGTTTTATTTTAATTGTAATATTTCTGTCCTTAATATCAATATTTATACATAGCGTAAACATTTGTACATATATTGAAAGAAAGAAAGAATCAAATTTTATTCGATGCTTAAAACACAATACACTTATAACATAATTATAATAAATGCTATATTAATACATTGGTATGTTGAAATCTAACAACGAAAAGGCGACTCAGCATATTGCTACAACAGGGTGGCTGCAGCGCTGATATTCTGTCGCTGCCTTGGTTAAATCTCGAGAATAGCTAAACAGACACTATTAAGGAAAAAAGCACTGAAGCAAAGAAAATCACGAGAAGATTGACACTGCCTAATAATTTTGAAAAACAATTATTTGCTCAATATACGCCACAGAATAATACTCTAGAATTACTTACATAAGTTAACTATAAAATTTAGAAATTAATTTAATAAAAAAATATGTAATGTTTATAAACGAACTTTAATAAGTCATGATATTCGAGTGGTTGGGTGGACGGAATTTCAAGTCAAGAGACCCGAGTTCGATCCTCAAGTGGCCGTACCAATGGGTTTTTCTAAAAACCTATGTACAAATTATATCGTTGGCTTGGGCATAAAGACGGCGACGGGCTCACCACCTGTCACGTTATCCCGAAAATATCTTCGGTGGAAGATGGGTCGAAGGGACTTAAATGTCTAGACTAGACCTCTGTCTACCCCTGTATTGGGAATTGCGTGAAGATATTTTTTTATAAATGAACTTACGGTTCACCTGATGGTAAGTGACTACTGTAGCTCATACCACGTACAAAACATTTTTAAAAATTTAACAGATGTGTTTTGAATTGTTTTTCTTGCATATGAAATAGACTGTAATATGCGAGAGTTATGAAGCAAATTATGTGAACAAAATAATATTACCTAATCTACTTTTTACATCTTATTCGAATAAAATGATGTTTGTTTACCGGTAACACCATAAGCCGTAAATAACTAGTTCATTACTACTACCCGGCTGCGCCTTAATATGCGCTTGATGGGGTCATTAACCTTGAAACACTGTATAACGATCACACACACACCTACACCGGCATGGTTGAAGTAAAGTTAACAAATCACTCAATTAATGGCAGCCTATGTTATTTTATTTTTGACCTTATTATGTGTAGTTAGAATAAAAAAGTGTAAAGAAAGGTTCTCATCAAAGGTACTTTAAAATCAATAAAAACTTGCGAGATAAATATCCTAATGTACATAAGATCCATGACTCGAGAGAGAGGGAATTCGAAGACCGGGTCACTACCAATGAGGTTGTAGGGTGGCCCCTTCTTTTTTGCTACCTTTCCTTCATATTCTACATCATGTATAAGTCAGACACTTCGAAAGGCATTATTGTAAATATTTGTCAATACTTAATGCTCTCTCATTCTACGCGCCAACAGTTCCATTTCCTTGATTTCTCTGATTGTGTCTGTACAATGAAGTATTAAATAAAATTGCTGATATAGAAATTTTCATGGAAAGGAAATTTAAAATGAAAAAATCCTTTTTCAAATATATTTCATGATAAAGAATACTATAAAAAGGAAGTAAAGAGAAGATTATACAAATCTGTCCATTTAGATTGTATTTACCGTAATCGCCACGCTAGGCGAGCGGATTGACGAACACCAAGTGATGGTCACCTGTACCAAACACTTGACAATTTAAACGTTGTTACCCATCACCAGTCTGATAAGTTTTGGTCAAGAAGTGTAGTAGTAGAATGCTAAGTAGTATACTTAAATTGATGTCTATCGGTTAATTTGCGTGAAATTTAAATGTATTTTTGCGTACATGTGTTAATGTTTATCACTTTTATAATTATATATTTATTCATATCGTTGGCTAGGGCATTGAGACGGCGACGGGCTCACCACTTGCCACGTTGTCCCAAAAATATCGTCAGTAGAAGGTGGGTCGAAACAACTTAATTGTCAAGACCTCTGTCTACCCCAGTATAGAGTATGGCGTAAACATAAAGATAAAATAGCGAGAGGCTCACCTCGGTATTTTGTCCCAAAAAATTTCTTAGGTGACATGTGGGTCAAAAGTATCTAAATGTCTGTTATCCCCAGTATTGAGAATGGCATGAAGATATTTTTATTTATATTAAACTTTGGTCAACTATGTCTATTATATACACTATAACTATTCCGGGACTTTCTTCTTACTCGCATCTCATGACACACCTAGGAAGAAAGTGGGCATTCAATTTTTATATCGAAACAACGCTGCAAATAGTCTTAAAAATACTAGGTAACAATATGTAGTTTAAAATTAGTAGATTGTAAATGGAAAAAATATTGAAATAGTATTTTTGAACTTGCAATTTTATTAACAATCTATCCAGTTATCGCTATTTTTAAGCAGACAGATCCGATCCAGTAGTGAATAATTGGAAAATTTTTAAATTTTTTAATGAACAACACGGAAACGATTTCAAGTGGCTGAAACCATGACAACTCAGCAAATACGTCATTCAGATTACTGTAATGCCCTATTTGTTATTTATAAACAAGCAAGTCACGATAGCCGAGTGGTTGGGTATTCGGAATTCAAGTCAAGTGTGCCAATATCGATCCTCAGGCGGTAGGCTCAATGTGGTAACAATGTGTTTTGTCAAAACTTGTGTACGATTTATATTGTTGGTTTTGACATAAAGACGACGACTGGAACACCACCTGTCACGTATTCTCATAAACTTCGGTGAAGTGTGGGTAGAAATAACTATATTGTCCAGACCTCTGGCTACCTCTACATTGAAAAAGCTTGAAGGTAACAGAAGAATAACGTTGTTTAAAATTTGCTACAAAGGCTTTTAAGTAAATTAAACTATAGGTTTACGCCGGTTCTGAGAGTTATGTTATTAAATAATAATAGTCTGTGTAGAATCGGCGTGAGAATAATACCACCTAGCCTCTTCCCGAAGGTGTAGTAAGAGAATATAAAGGAAAAGCCTTAAAAATAAACCTGGTATGATAATGCAATCACCAATCCGCTTGTCAAGTATGGTGATAATGAAAACCTGGAAAAAACTGACAAGATGTAAATCAATGAAGAATGAAAAGAAGTCTTTTTCAGGTCGAGGAATATAAAATATGTGAAATGTACATACCAGTCGATAATATAAACTTGAAAATCGTGAAAATTATTCAGAATAAATGTAGCTGCACTCGTTTCCACACAAATCATAAAGCGCACGTTGCAGCAGAAAGCCATAACACAGTTATCTGCACACGCGTTGCGTTCCGGTAGAACACAAAATACACAGCTAGGCCATGAAGTACATACAGCTGGAGTCCACTTACATACTTGTTTTATAACTCAAATGTAAAACAAATCAGAAATAGCTCAGTATGAAATTTTATGTCGTTGAATAATATACCATGCATGAGCTCCTACGTGATTTACAGTAAATATAAATTATGACAATATATACAACGCTAAATTCTTTATAAATTGTTATTGGCTATCGACAGATGGTGGGATATCCTGAAAAGACAAAATAAAATTCGAAAAATCCGATGAAGCAAGCCTTCCCTTCGCCAGAGGCTTATCCCTGCAGTGGACTTTTACAGGTCATTGTGGTATGATGGTAAGCCAATTCCAAGTTGCCCTAAATAGTCATCATTACCATCATTACAGCCTACCTCAAGTCCACCGCCAAAACTAAGGCTCCCCAAAGGTTGCCACATGGAATGGTTCTGTGTCATCTGCATTTGTCCACTCCCCGCAACAATGTCTAGGACATCGCTATGTCTCGTATGGGGCGAACTAGTTGACCACTACGAGGGCGTTAATCGAAAACTTGTCTTTCTAACGGTTTTCAGATCCACGAGCTATGTGGTCGGAAGTGGAAAACTTCAACGTTATAATCTTTAAGGCTCGGGACTTTCTTCTTACTCGCATCTCATGACACACCTAGGAAGAAAGTGGGCATTCAATTTTTATATCGAAACAACGCTGCAAATAGTCTTAAAAATACTAGGTAACAATATGTAGTTTAAAATTAGTAGATTGTAAATGGAAAAAATATTGAAATAGTATTTTTGAACTTGCAATTTTATTAACAATCTATCCAGTTATCGCTATTTTTAAGCAGACAGATCCGATCCAGTAGTGAATAATTGGAAAATTTTTAAATTTTTTAATGAACAACACGGAAACGATTTCAAGTGGCTGAAACCATGACAACTCAGCAAATACGTCATTCAGATTACTGTAATGCCCTATTTGTTATTTATAAACAAGCAAGTCACGATAGCCGAGTGGTTGGGTATTCGGAATTCAAGTCAAGTGTGCCGATATCGATCCTCAGGCGGTAGGCTCAATGTGGTAACAATGTGTTTTGTCAAAACTTGTGTACGATTTATATTGTTGGTTTTGACATAAAGACGACGACTGGAACACCACCTGTCACGTATTCTCATAAACTTCGGTGAAGTGTGGGTAGAAATAACTATATTGTCCAGACCTCTGGCTACCTCTACATTGAAAAAAGCTTGAAGGTAACAGAAGAATAACGTTGTTTAAAAATTTGCTACAAAGGCTTTTAAGTAAATTAAACTATAGGTTTACGCTGGTTCTGAGAGTTATGTTATTAAATAATAATAGTCTGTGTAGAATCGGCGTGAGAATAATACCACCTAGCCTGTTCCCGAAGGTGTAGTAAGAGAATATAAAGGAAAAGCCTTAAAAATAAACCTGGTATGATAATGCAATCACCAATCCGCTTGTCAAGTATGGTGATAATGAAAACCTGAAAAAAAACTGACAAGATGTAAATCAATGAAGAATGAAAAAGAAGTCTTTTTCAGGTCGAGGAATATAAAATATGTGAAATGTACCTACCAGTCGGTAATATAAACTTGAAAATCGTGAAAATTATTCAGAATAAATGTAGCTGCACTCGTTTCCACACAAATCATAAAGCGCACGTTGCAGCAGAAAGCCATAACTTACAGTTATCTGCACACGCGTTGCGTTCCGGTAGAACACAAAATACACAGCTAGGCCATGAAGTACATACAGCTGCAGTCCACTTACATACTTGTTTTATAACTCAAATGTAAAACAAATCAGAAATAGCTCAGTATGAGAAATTTTATGTCGTTGAATAATATACCATGCATGAGCTCCTACGTGATTTACAGTAAATATAAATTATGACAATATATACAATGCTAAATTCTTTATAAATTGTTATTGGCTATCGACAGATGGTGGGATATCCTGAAAAAGACAAAAGAAAAATTCGAAAAATCCGATGAAGCAAGCCTTCCCCTTCGCCAGAGGCTTATCCCTGCAGTGGACTTTTACAGGTCATTGTGGTATGATGAGTAAGCCAATTCCAAGTTGCCCTAAATGGTCATCATTACCATCATTACAGCCTACCTCAAGTCCACCGCCAAAACTAAGGCTCCCCCAAAGGTTGCCACATAGAATGGTTCTGTGTCATCTGCATTTGTCCACTCCCCGCAACAATGTCTAGGACATCGCTTTGTCTCGTAAGGGGCGAACTAGTTGACCACTACGAGGGCGTTAATCGAAAACTTGCCTTTCCTAACGGTTTCAGATCCACGAGCTATGTGGTCGGAAGTGGAAAACTTCAACGTTATAATCTTTAAGGCTCGGGACTTTCTTCTTACTCGCATCTCATGACACACCTAGGAAGAAAGTGGGCATTCAATTTTATATCGAAACAACGCTGCAAATAGTCTTAAAAATACTAGGTAACAATATGTAGTTTAAAATTAGTAGATTGTAAATGGAAAAAATATTGAAATAGTATTTTGAACTTGCAATTTTATTAACAATCTATCCAGTTATCGCTATTTTAAGCAGACAGATCCGATCCAGTAGTGAATAATTGGAAAATTTTTAAATTTTTTAATGAACAACACGGAAACGATTTCAAGTGGCTGAAACCATGACAACTCAGCAAATACGTCATTCAGATTACTGTAATGCCCTATTTGTTATTTATAAACAAGCAAGTCACGATAGCCGAGTGGTTGGGTATTCGGAATTCAAGTCAAGTGTGCCGATATCGATCCTCAGGCGGTAGGCTCAATGTGGTAACAATGTGTTTTGTCAAAACTTGTGTACGATTTATATTGTTGGTTTTGACATAAAGACGACGACTGGAACACCACCTGTCACGTATTCTCATAAACTTCGGTGAAGTGTGGGTAGAAATAACTATATTGTCCAGACCTCTGGCTACCTCTACATTGAAAAAAGCTTGAAGGTAACAGAAGAATAACGTTGTTTAAAAATTTGCTACAAAGGCTTTTAAGTAAATTAAACTATAGGTTTACGCTGGTTCTGAGAGTTATGTTATTAAATAATAATAGTCTGTGTAGAATCGGCGTGAGAATAATACCACCTAGCCTGTTCCCGAAGGTGTAGTAAGAGAATATAAAGGAAAAGCCTTAAAAATAAACCTGGTATGATAATGCAATCACCAATCCGCTTGTCAAGTATGGTGATAATGAAAACCTGAAAAAAAACTGACAAGATGTAAATCATTGAAGAATGAAAAAGAAGTCTTTTTCAGGTCGAGGAATATAAAATATGTGAAATGTACCTACCAGTCGGTAATATAAACTTGAAAATCGTGAAAATTATTCAGAATAAATGTAGCTGCACTCGTTTCCACACAAATCATAAAGCGCACGTTGCAGCAGAAAGCCATAACTTACAGTTATCTGCACACGCGTTGCGTTCCGGTAGAACACAAAATACACAGCTAGGCCATGAAGTACATACAGCTGCAGTCCACTTACATACTTGTTTTATAACTCAAATGTAAAACAAATCAGAAATAGCTCAGTATGAGAAATTTTATGTCGTTGAATAATATACCATGCATGAGCTCCTACGTGATTTACAGTAAATATAAATTATGACAATATATACAATGCTAAATTCTTTATAAATTGTTATTGGCTATCGACAGATGGTGGGATATCCTGAAAAAGACAAAAGAAAAATTCGAAAAATCCGATGAAGCAAGCCTTCCCCTTCGCCAGAGGCTTATCCCTGCAGTGGACTTTTACAGGTCATTGTGGTATGATGAGTAAGCCAATTCCAAGTTGCCCTAAATGGTCATCATTACCATCATTACAGCCTACCTCAAGTCCACCGCCAAAACTAAGGCTCCCCCAAAGGTTGCCACATAGAATGGTTCTGTGTCATCTGCATTTGTCCACTCCCCGCAACAATGTCTAGGACATCGCTTTGTCTCGTAAGGGGCGAACTAGTTGACCACTACGAGGGCGTTAATCGAAAACTTGCCTTTCCTAACGGTTTTCAGATCCACGAGCTATGTGGTCGGAAGTGGAAAACTTCAACGTTATAATCTTTAAGGCTCTGTCGGTTATTCTGATTATGCTGCGAATATATCTTTTATTTTTTTATTTATATTGCCAACAGATAATACAATATTTAACTTAAACACGGGTTTATACATTTACTACTTACAAGAATATTATTGACAACTCAGGTGCGAAGTAAATATATGTAATATTATAGTGCAATAGTAATAACACCAGTTTTAATAGTCACGATAGCTGAGTAATTGGGTGATCGGCACTCGAGTCAGAAGATCCGAGTAGCGAACTCGGGTGACGGGCTCACCACCTGTCACGTTGTCCCAAAAAATGTCTACTATGAAAGGTTGGTTGGAGCAACTTAATTGTCTGAACCTCTGTCTACCGCGGTACTGAGATTAGTATGAAAATAATTATGTTTTATTTATTATAACAACATCATTTCTTGATATATCGAAATCGACTCACCGTTTAAAAATTTTTCCTTGTTGATACACAAATAAAAAACAAATATATGGGTTGACTGTACTATTTTCTTTTAATTAATATCTTCTAATACAAACATGCACACTTTCATATGAGACGGCCTTTCTCGGTTAAAGCCTATTGTAGGATATAGGCCACCCCGGATAGGAGTTTGCTATAATCGCCACCAGTTCAGTACCAGAACAATTTCGTTCGCACAATGTGGCGTTTATTGAAAATTCTGTTTATCGTTATCTATGTTTGTAATAGACTTATTGTCTGTGCTATTATCCAGATTGTGAAATAAATCGTTTACAGAGTAAATAGATCATAAAATCAATCTACTTCAAAGTGTGTACTCGAAGCTCAAATATTTGCTTTATTGTTTTCACAAATATAATTGTAACAGAATATAAAATTTTCTTGAATTTTAATTTGTGTTGCTCAGGAAGGTCCTCCTCAGGGCTGTAATTTAAATACAAATGTTACAATACTTAATGAAATTTGACTCAAACTGTCTCCTTAGAATCAGAAATTATGGGAAAGACCATTTGGAGCCTTTCTTAGGCATTATTATTTAAAAAGCTTTTGAAGGAAAACAAGAACACATAGTAAAACAAATTAAATTTATAATATCAATTATTTTAATGTACTATAGGTAAGCGTAAATTTTGTTTTTGAGATTGGCTCCATCACTACCCACCGGACTTTCTTTTGAAATGGATTACAGGTGTAATGGGCTACAGTGGCCATTTTCCATCATATGGGTTGTTTATTTGGTTTTCCTTGGAGCAAGGCACTTTGAATTGATGACACATTGTTTTTTATAAGCTCATGTATGAATTATAATGCTGGCGGCGTGTCCTACACCTGTCATATTGTAAAATTATTCGTTATTAGGTGGTTTCAACGAATTATGAAACTGATTACATTTTACACTATAAGATGTTGTTCATTATAGTCGATATTTATGAATATTAATAAATAAATAACTTCACGCAATTCCCAATACAGGGGTAGACAGAGGTCTAGTCTAGACATTTAAGTCCCTTCGACCCACCTTCCACCGAAGATATTTTTGTAACGATATAATTTGTACATAGGTTTTTAGAAAAACCCATTGGTACGGCCACTTGAGGATCGAACTCGGGTCTCTTGACTCGAAATTCCGACCACCCACCCACTCGGCTATCGTGACTTACATTATATGAAGAGAACATTAATATATTTATGAAGAGAACATTAAAGTATTTATTTCTCTGTGTTTATGTACCTCCGATCTCACTCATAACATAATTAACATAATTATTTCTCCTTAATATAATTAAGGAGTATTCCTGTGTATAATAACTTTAAAATATATAATTTTAATAATTTTATTCCCAAGTCACGATAGCCGAGTTGTTAGGAGATCGGAATTCGAGTGAAGGTACCAAATTTCGATCCCTAAAGCTAGTGTTTTTTTGTACGTACGTATGTAGGATTTATATCGTTAGCTTAGATATAAAGACGGCGACGGGCTTAACACCTGTCACGTTGTCCCAAAAATTGTCTTCGGTGGAAAGTGTGTCGAAAGGACTTAATTGTCTTGATTCTGTCTACTACTGTTTGGGAATAGCGTGAAGATATTTAATTCCAAAAATCTGATGGTTACAATGTTTTCAAATTATGCAACTAAAGTATCACACCTTTTGTCACTAATGGCATAGAAATTTATCTTTTATTTAAAAATAGTTAGGTTTAAAATGGAAATTAAAAATGTCTAATATAAAAAATATCTAGTAAGTAATGTCATCAATCCTGTGGCTTAAATTGAAGTATTAATTAATATTATTATTTCTTCCTAGTTAAATTTTCGTTTCTCTACCTGCATGCTGAGGTTTGACGTCACTGGTACGAGCCTACCACCTGGGGAGCGAAGTCTGGTCCCTCGACTCGAATCCCGATCACCCAACTACTCAGCTATCGTGATCGTATACCTAATCTACTTAGTATAAATTAATTAAATGGTGTTGCCTGTGATATTTAGCACAATAATAGGAAGTAATTCGCTGAGTCGATGGATGTGCCCAGGATCATTAGCGAAACCACCTAGAGACCTTTATAACAACCTATTAATCTTTTCACTTCTAGTCTTTGCACTGATGTAGGTTTACAACGTCAAGATTTTAATTACGTTTTTATTCATATTTTTATTCATACAGATTATGTTGTGAATAATAAAATAGTATTATAAATATAACAAATTCTATAAATATAAAATATTTATATATATTGCAATCTTCCTCTAGCTTACGTAATTTTGAAGGCCTTTCCCTAATTCGCCTCTTAATCCTACGGGAAGAAAGGGACGATAGAGACTTTGTGATGGGTGGCGCCGAATAAATGTTTTGATTTTGAAACAAATAAATTTGACTTTAGTGTAATTGACAATAAATTATGCACGTCAGTTCTATGATAATACAGAAAAAAGTAATAATATAAGCGGATTGTCCGCGAAAAAACTGAAAAAAAAGGATGCATAATATTGACTCGGATATTATGTTATATATTCAAGGTGTTCGAATCTCGGTCAGTTGAATATAGAAAAACTACTTTTTCTACATTTTCTCTTATCTGGGTGTTGTGGTGCTGTTTCCGATGTCCATACGAATGTATGATTCAAAAAAATATCACTCCTGAACCTCCAATTTTTATTAAAATTAGAGTCAAAATATTATATAAAACAAACAAATATTATACAAAATTGATTAATCCAATCCAAGTTGTGATATAAGCGCTTATAGCGCTTTGTTGCCAAAAAGGAGTTTGTTGCCAACGGCGGTCAATAATAAGTCTAAGGTTTGCACCTTAGGCTTAGGTAATATTAACGACCTTCGTTGAAGAGTAGCGTACATACGGTATACATAAATGTATATATGGATGAGTGAATGTATGTATTAAGAAATATTGATTCATCGGAAAAATAGAGTCTAGGAAGTACACCATTTCAACCAAAACATTTGAATTAGGTTTATATGAAACAGAATTATGAGAGCACAAAAAAGTTGAGAACCCCCTCCTTTTTGAAGTCCACTAACTTTATTTCGAGATTCCTCCGTGCGAGCGGATTATCATTCGAGCAAGCGGATGTTTCAATGAAATAGCCGAACAGCAAGAGACGAGGTTTTATTTAACACACCTGACAACCAGATAAAAAGTTTGCTTAGCAAAATGGTTTGTACCAGCCACATACATTATGTGCTAATGTTTTATTATTTTGTGTAATGTGTTTGTTTATTTGTGTCAATGTAACGTATTATTAGAAACGAATGAAACTCTATGTCGCTCATATAGAGAAGTGAATTGCAGTTGACATCAATACGCAAAGTTGATGAACAGCCAATTTAAATTTTAAAACACTCGCTTATTATATGTAATATTTGAGTATTGTTTATTTCTTATTTATTATTAATACCACTGTTACGAAATGAGGTTTTTCTTACGGAGAATAAAACGTCACGTAGTATTCGTACATGAAAAAACGATCAGAGTAGTAATGGAAAGAATCCGAAAAAATGATATAGTAAAATGCCTTGTTTTCTTCTATCTATGTAGAGGTAATGCAAACGAATAAATAGTTATTATTTTATTATACCAAATAAATAAATAGTTTTATTATTTATATACACATACAAGCATTATATACCAATATATGGACCACTACCAAGTAAAACAGACAGAGGTCTAGTTTTTTTTAGGAAAAGGAAGGTAAGTGATTACCGCCGCCCAAGAACACCCGCAATACCAGTGGCATAGCAGATGCTTTGCCAGCCTTAGAGTGCCCCCCCCCCCCCCACCAGAATTGGGGGCCCCAGTGTGTGGGCCTCCGGTCACCTGATGCGTGGCTCTACCACTGTTATAAATGTAAAACTAAACTGTTAAAATCAACCACGTAGTCTAAACAATTAAGTACCTTCGACCCACCTTCCACCGAAGATATTTTCGGGACAATGTGACAGGTGGTGAGCCCGTCGCCGTCTTTATGTCCAAGCCGAAGAGGTAATTCGTAAGTAAGTTTTTAAAAACACATTGGTACGTGCCTGTCAAGTGGGGATCGAACTTGGGTATCGTGACTCGGCATCGTATTAATAATTTATAAAAACCATTTAACGACTTGTTTTTCAATTACTATTGTGGTATACTTTGAGTACATCAGTTAACTTAATTAAACTTTCAGAAGTTATTTATTGTATTATCAACAATCGCATGTGTCGTCCAATAAGATCGTAGTATTCCCAGTGTCTTCTTAAGAAGCTGGTGATAAGATTCAAATACGGATACCTATATAGATAAACAAACATATATAGATATTAAACAAACACAAAAAGGTATATCGAAGGCTTTTCCCTTAGTCGCTTCTTATGAAACCCACGATAAAAGACTGTAAAATATTTTTAGCAGGTAATACTTATACCACGTATTCATAACCATACTAATGACGACCTCCGTGGACGAGTGGCGTAAACACTGGTTTTCAAGGTGTGGCCATCTCGAGGTCCTATCGGGTTCGATTCCCGGTCGGGTCAATAATGTAGAAAAACCACTTTTTCTTCATTTTTTCGGGTCTGGGTGTTTGTGGTGCCTTCGTTGTTTCCGATACCCATACCTCAAGTGCTTCAGCATCTTACATTGGGATCGGAGCAATGTATGCGATGTTGTCCCTATCTATATATGTGTTTATTTATTATTATTTATTTATTTATATAACAGGGCTCGGGCTATTTTGAACGGATCTATTTTAACATTTTAACCTAAACGTAAACGTAAATTCGAAAACAATAGACAAACGGTACTCGTGCGGAAAGCGGTCAGAGATTTCATTAGCCGTACTTATTATAATTGGTGACGAAACTCATACAAATGTTAATAGAGACTGGCGTTACTTTGTGTAAATTAAATATAATAAAATAAATAATTATAAATAAATATCTATATATATATATATATATATATATATATATATATATATATATATATATATATATATATATATATATATATATATATATATATATATATATATATATATATATATATATATATATATATATATATATATATATATATATATATATATATATATATATATATATATATATATATATATATATATATATATATATATATATATATATATATATATATATATTAGAAAATTAGATTAAATAACCCATTGAGAGAGCTTGCTGATGATTTTATTATGACTCCAAGTCATGCTACCAAAATATTTTTAAAAAATATACCTTTATTAGCAAGTGTCGTGCATCCTTTCCTTGTTAATTTAAATAAACATTCTATAAAAAGTAATTTACCTATGGCTTTTAGGCATAAATATCACAATGTCAGTTGTATCATATTCTGCTTAGAAATAGAGGTACAAAAGCCTTCAAAGGCCTTGTATCAGTCTCTGACATGGTCAGAATATAAAAAGGCCAATACTATTAAGTATCTTGTATCCTGCACTCCGAACGGTTTAGTTAATTATATTTCACCTGGTTTTGGAATCACAGACACATGTTTAGTAGAATCTTGTAACTTTATAAAGTGCTTGCAATCAGGCATGTGTGTGATGGCTGACAGGGGTTTTAATCATGTGGATCATATTTACGCAGAGAGGGAGTGCAACTAGTAAAACCTCCAAGTGTTACAACAGGGGCAAAACTTTCTAAAGCTGAAGCAAGGGAAACCAAACAAATTGCTAGTTTGAGGATCCATGTAGAGCGAGTGATACGGCGATTGAGAGAATTTAACATGTTAAGGCCACATGCATGTCTAAATCACAATCTTATCAAAGTACTTGATGATGTTATTACCATTGCCTGTGGTTTAATTAATTTGCAAGATTCTTTGATTAAATAAAACTAGATTAATTTAAAGCACACAGTTTTATTTTAAAATTCCAATAATTAAATTGCACTTTGATATAATATAGGATACACGTTGTTTTTACATGAAGAAATTAGCACTTTGACAAAATCAGATACATATTGTGCATCAAATTTAACTTGTATTTTATTAACCTTTTTATTTTCACTAAAGTTGTAATCAGCTACACAGTAATAGCCATTTTTACAGCCTGTCAAAAGTATTTGTAGCTGATTCTACGCATAGTATTTTTTAGTGGATTTCCCATTAATAACATAATTGTTATATGTTTTTACACTTGTTGGGCACTTAATTTCGATTATATTGTCATCACAAATCCCATCAGGTGACGCTGCTATAAAGGGATAGTTTTTACAAAGCATTAGCCCACATTTTTTAATTTTTTTCCCAGTATGCTGCTCACTGTTTGCCTCACTTCATTCTCCAACATTCTACCGCGCTTTATGGCCCATGTATCTGGAATTTTCCCTCCCATTATCAATGAAATCAAGGTGCCATCAGTGGTTTTGCAACTACTTAATTCAAAAGCTCGTGAAGCTGTCACTCTGCCATACCTCAATTCATACCAAAGTGAGCTTTTATGTTGTTCTCTAGTTGCTTCCTCAACTTTTATAATATCATCATTAGTTAACACAACTTTTTCAAAAAATGTGACACAGGATTTTTTTTTGTATTTCTGTACCAGTTTATGCATTGATAATCTTTCACAATGTTTATATTAACTAAGTTCACTAAGTTTATGTTTCTTCCCTTCTATAATTTTTTTAAACACACCACTATTTGATGGCAAGCTTGGTTTGTCATTAGATAATTGTTTCGAAGTTATATATTTTAATGTGGTACCAACCCCTGACAGCTTTGATTTTCTCCAGTAGCACTCCACAGAGGTACAGGAAGGCTCCTCACTTCGGCGATGGACCCACATGAGAAAAGCTACAGAATGTTTGCAGCTTCCTTGTGAAGCAACACAGCCATGGCATTGTACAGATTTTACTACTTCATCCTTTTCGTCGACTATAAGTGTTACTACGTACAATTTTGCGTGGACCTTATGCTCAGGGCAAAGTTTTGCCTTGACGGTGCACAGATTAGCTTCGCGTTTCAGCTGCACATAACTTACAGCGTCATCGCCATAAGATGGCCTTGGGGATCTAAAACAAATAAATTTATATGTAAGGAATATCACATAATATGGTATAGTTGTTTAAAACTATTTTTTTATAACATAATAAAAACAATACATTTTATAACCTAAACCTAACACCCATACATACGGCACATATACCTATGTAGGTAGCCATTTTAAACGCTAAAAATAGTAATTATGTTATGAAGATTTAATGTACTTACATAGAAGTTTTGATGCTTCTAAATTCTGCTGAACAGAAGTATTTGTTTGAAGCTAGGAACTCTCCCACCATCAATGAATCAACTCTAGGCAAATTAGCAGAATTTGCCTTGTTAAATCCTTGTTCCATGGCTGATGTCTGTTATGGAAATGGTAAACAGGTAAACTACGACTATAAAATGTATTTTAGCGAAAGTTAAAGCGATAACAATAGTTATTTTGTTAGAATTACAGTGATCGCGCGTAAGCTCAAACGAAAAATATGACGTTACCGAGAAGTGACGTAATTCGCTCTGATTGGTGTTTAAGCTATGGTTGTATTTTATAGATTTATTTTAACAAATAAACCATAAATCTAAATAAATACATTTTTCAAACTCCTTGAATCCTGTTTCATTAGATCAGTTAAATATTTTGGCGATACTTGACTACTGTCATCATGCCTATTGTGTAAATACTTTGTATACCAATGTACCCTCATGAATAGGAAGTTTTCTTAAAATATGTACACCTTAGAAAAGATGTAACTTGTTTATAGAAAGCTTTGGTTATGGTAATATTCTTTCTTTTTCTATCTTTATGGATACTATTACATAGCATACATATACACAACGGCCTGTAGAATTCCATTGCTGGATACAAGCCTCTCTCATATGGGAGGGGCTGCATTATCGCCACTTGAGTGGATTGGCGATCGCAGTACCAGTCACCGCCACTTATCCGCCGAATTTAGTTCTAGTATATTTCGAGATGGTTATCTCGCCATATGTCGATAGCCTTTTGAAGTCGGTTGTAGTGTTATTCAAGTTATTTCCCTTAGTCGCCTCTGACGACATCAACTGGAAGTAAAGTGGTAGTGGTACACCGTAACAACACAGCATTTTATTATAAGTTATCATTTCATGATTCGAGCAAACACAAATATTTTGTAAGCGTATAACTTACTCAAACTAATTTCAAATTTATTAAGACCTTAAACTATACAACTGAAACGTAGTTGAGAAGTATTTATCATCCAATTAAGTCAAAGAGAAGTTTCTCGAATTCGTGGTATTTTTGATTCGTACCATTGTTCCATAACAAGACAAAGATTAATGTTTACATTGCTTTTGTTAAATTGAACATTTATTGTAATTAATTTTTATTAATAAGATTAAATTTATTGTGTATGTTTAGTGTAGAAATTTTTAATAGTAATAATAATTTATTTGAGGGCATTAGACGCATCACCTGTCAGTTTGTCCCAAAAAAGCGTCGCTTAATTATAGGTCGAAAGAGCTATATCTATATATCTAGAACTCTGTTTACCCCAATATTGAGAGAAATATATTTACATAAAATATCTTATTAGCGTAGATGGAAGTGAGAATTTTATCGAGGGTGTCTATTACTATTTGATGGTCAAGAACAAGACAGAGGCTATATTGTGAAAAGTTTATAGTGTTATAAAAAATATTCCAACTCATTTATTATAATTGGAAGTGTTTTTGTTCTGTGTCCTATATCTTAGACTGAACGAAAGCAACATAAACAAAAAAAAAATAATAAAAACGAATCCCGTAAATTGAATTTGAATGGCAAACGGAGCATCTGTTATATCATATATATATATATATATATATATATATATATATATATATATATATATATATATATATATATATATATATATATATATATATATATATATATATATATATATATATACATATATATATATATATATATATACATATATATATATATATATATATATATATATATATACATATATATATATATGTATATATATATATATATATATATATATATATATATATATATATATATATATATATATATATATATATATATATATATATATATATATATATATATATATATATATATATACATATATATATATATATATATATATATATATATATATATATATATATATATATATACACTTCTGTAAGTTTATTGCACCTTTGGCTTGGACACTAAGAGTGTGACAGCATCAACACCTATCACGTTGTCCCGAATAGTCTGCAGGGAAAAATTGGTCGAAAGGTTTTACATGTTTCTATACTCTTACTCTACTCCATTACCGGGAATATGCGTGAAACATTTTTCATTATGGGTATTCTGACGGTAGTCAGTAATCAATGGTATGTCCATGGCCTTTAGTCGCTTTTAACGGAAACCAAAGGCAGTAAAATGAGTCGAAAATATTTACGCTGATACTACTCAACTGATTTTTAGGTAGTACTCAAAAATATTAATCTAAAGAGAAAGGATGCTTTTATTTTAAAATGTACTTAAACTTACGCATGTTCTTATGATACATAATATATAATGAATGCGATTTTATTTCGAAGCTGCTACATTATAAATGATTCAATTCTCTTTACGAGGAAATACTTCAAGACATCAAAATTATTACAATCACTGTAACTTGTCTCCGAAAATTATATATTGCTTGTACTTTCCAAACTACCATATTTTTTTTACTTTGACCCGTCCATAAATTGAAACAGGGACCTCCAAGGTGACGATTTTTTTATAGAAAAGGGAGGCAAACGAGCAGGTGGCACACGTGATGGTAAGTGATTACCGCCGCCCATGAACATCTGCAATACCGGAGGAATAGCAGATGCCATGAAAATCGGTGTGTGCGCCACTTTTCAACGAAGGTCGTCAAATTCAATGTAAATTGTAATTTGTAGCTGACAACCTTAAAACCCAAGGAGTCTCAGACTAATTTAAACCTAAATGAGTAATCTACACGCTGCATTTTAAATCGAAACAACAGCAGTATTATCTGCACCGGATCTTAATTACTCTCGGTAAACAAGCGCAGTGGAAACCATTTATAAATCTGTTTGTCTAACCGGAATATTCTCGTTGCTGACATTGCTTCGCTGTTTGCGGAAGGAGAAAAATAAAGTTACTATTATTCATGTCTTGATATTGCAATGTGAAATTATTACAAACAAACTTTTATAGATAAATTCGGATATAGCCCTCCCGGAAAGAGGGTTTTCTATAATCGCAACATTTGGTAAGTGGATTGGCGATTGCAGTACCAAACATATCGTATGATAGACTGCTGTCAATCACTGGCCTGCTTATTTTGGTCTGGAATATTTCATAATAGTTATCACAAAATTCGTCGTTTACTTTAAAGGTGTTAAAAGGTGATAATTTAAACATGTTAGTGTTTAAAGGGCTTAATCTATCTATTTGTATTCATAATCGTAGTTGCCTTGGGGTATTCATGGGAATTAAAGGGGTGATCGATTTTTACGCATGTAGTTTTATGAAAGGTGATCCTCGCGATTCATCATCAAAAAATCCTAATTTTTGTCATTGACTAACTATATGACGTTACATTATGTCGCTAATAAACCATCAATGATCACCCAGAAATTTGGCTTTTGCACAATTTGTTTTTGTTTACAAATTTCTTAAAAAATTTCTCAGATTGGCCCTATAATATTTCAATACATTTTACACACAATAAATAAAAATAAAAAACAATTTAAAAAAATCTTTTAACAAAATTTTTAATATTATGTATCATTCAGTTAGAGTTCCACTGCTTATTTAGTTTAATTGCGAATTCTCGTTAAGCTCTAGATTCTACTAAGAAGACAACATGCTTAGCTGCTACGGGTAATTCATATTAATGCTCAAAGTTACACTGTCGACAATATTAATTTGAGATTCACGTACAACTTATGTTTACACATACATTAAAATATAAATGATATAATGCAATTTTTATTAAATTTTAAAATATGTAAATAATTGTAGATTTCATTTTTTAAATATCTTCACCATATTACCAAAAGTGAAGTATACTGAGATCTAGACAATTAAGTCCTTAGGATACACCTTGTTTTGAGTTTTGTGAATTTTGGACCTAAAAGGTGGACTTAGGGAAACGTGACAGGTGATGTCTATCTGGTGACTTGAATTCCGATCTACTATAAAAAAATATCTTCACGCAATTCCCAATACAGGGGTAGACAGTGGTCTAGTTTAGACATTTAAGTCCCTTCGACCATATTTTTAAGTGATGAAGGAATTTCCAGTCAAGAGACCCGAGTTCGATCCTCAAGTGGCGGTACTAATGGGTTTTTGTAAAAACCTAGGTACAAATTATATCGTTGGCTTGGACATAAAGACTGCGACGGGCTCACCACCTGTCACGTTGTTCCGAAAATATCTTCGGTGGAAGGTGGGTCGAAGGGACTTAAATGTCTAGACAAGACGCTGTATTGGGAATTGCGTGAAGATATTTTTAATAAGATTTTTTTAAGAAACAATGATAGCCACAAACTCTTCTTGAACTCGTAGTTTACAATATTCTGCTTATGTTATTGTTCTAACGCGGTCGTTCTAAACTGCGTTTGTAAACAGTCAATGTAATAAAACAATTAAAAAATATTTTTGCTTATATTTATTTATTTATTTATATTTTATTATATTTACACTAAATGTCAGCTTAAAAATTTACGTACAGGCCACTTAAAACTTATATTATTCAGGTGTTTTCAAATGCCTTCGGGTAAGGAATTCCGAGTAGTGGAAACTAAATGATAAATGACTTACGAACTCAGAATTCGGTGAAGTTTCTTGTGTCTTGGTGAATCTTGTTATTAGAAGAGGAACGAATAAACCGATCATGGGTTGAAGTATTACATACTACAGTAGTTTAGGAAAAAAAACGACAATCGATAGATTTAACGTACGTTACTAACATCGATGACTCAATTACTAGCTTTGATTTAAGTGTACAACGTTATAGAAATTGATACAAAAGAAATATTACTGAAAGAAAAAGATATCATTAAATAATACTCTTTGTCAAAGTTTCATTTTGCTATAACGCTGATTACACTAAGGACGGTTGAACAAAGGACTGCTAACTCCTACAGCGATGTCAAAATAACACCCTTTATGCTTAGGCTTTGGTCATAAGATGTAGCATTTTTTTATAATCTTCATATAACCCATCAAAAGTCCGCTGGTGGACATGGGCATCCTATAAAATTTTGCAAGAACGTCCTTAACAATTTGTAGTTCATGACATCATCTTGTGGGAGGTAGTCCAACACTGCATCGAAGTTGCCATTCGAAAACAATTTTTCTCCAACTGTTAAGAGTTTTACTTCATTAGTCGAACTATGCCCATTGCACTTCAGCGCGCTGATTCTTACGGCTACTCATAGTTCATGATCTGTTGTATCGAAATTAGAGTTATTAGAGAGGAGCCATTCAGTCTCTCTACACTCGACATAGGTCTAAACAATCAAGTTCGTACTATTCACCTTTCTCCGAAGAAATTTTTTGAGACTATTTGACAGGTAGTGATCCTGTCGTCTTCTTTATACCCATGCCAATGATATAAATCGTACAAAAGATTTCTTATTGATACGAGCCTACCACCAGGGGATTGAACTCGGGTCTCTTGACAGAAATTCTGATCACCCAACAACTTTGATGCGCGAAGATGAAAACAAATAATAAAACGATGATAAAATTATGCTCAACTCGTTTATTATTTGGTAATTTCATTTATTTTAGAACAGTGACATCTAAAACAACGTACTTTTTATTCTTCATTTCTAAACCGAACGCCTAGAGAATCATTTAAGAATCTTTCAAATGGCACTTACGAACCGCAAACATTTAATGCCTGATCGTTTGCTGGATCGCCCTTAATTTGTTTATTGATTTACATAAATCAATTATCTCACTTTTGTTCTGCTGCCATAAAATCACGAGTGTATTTACTTGTAAATTTTCTGATCGTTTTAGATAAATGTTAATTGATTTCTTATTCGATTTTCTACTTTCATTTTTATTTTCGATTCGATCAACTGTTAGGTGGGAATCTCACAGTTGATTGATTCACATGTCATGCCATGTCATGTCAATTCGTGTGAAGGTCTGAAAATCTGAATTTCGAAAGATTCGTTAATTTGCTGAAGAAAAAGTAGACTATTCCATTCTCCCTCTCAATAAAAAATAAATAATAATAAATACACACAAAGGGACTACATCACATAAATTGCTCTAATCCCAAAAGTTATAAATCCATAGCATTTCTTACTTAAGCATTTGTGTTATGATATCAGTAACAACAGAGGTTCTCCATTGACCTAACCGAAAACTTGAAAATACATGTATGTATGTAAAACATAATATTATTTATAAAATATTTCAATTCTCTTCCACAGAACATAATATATTCTCACTTTAAAATATAATATATTGTCTCTGACTACCCCGTCAAGGACTATGCGCGAAGATAAACAAATGAATATAAATTAACTATATAAGTTTCATATTTGTATTTCATGTTGAGCTCAGATATTCCGTATACCGTATTGAAAGTCTCTTCCCTTAGGGGAGGATTTTCTGTGAGTACGACTTTAAGAATGTCGTGTAAAATATGAAGATAAGTTTACACTCGAATAATATTTCGTAAATCAGATTAAAATTTAACTTTTCTTTACAACAAGAATTTAATACAGGAGAAAACAACCGAGGTAACGTATGCAGTAGCCATTAAATGCCCTTTATTAATTAATTTTTATTCTCAATATGAGTGATGGACCGAGGTCTAGACAATTAATTCCTTTCGACCCTTCTTCCACCGAAGACATTTTGACATCGTATTAAGTAAGCCAACGATGTAAATCGTACATAAGTTGTTGAAAAAATCCATTGGTACGAGCCTGACAGATGAGGATCGTACTCGGGTCTCTTGACTCGAATTCCGATCACCCAACCACTCGGTTATCGTGACTTATTGGAGGAAGATATTAGAGTAGATATATGTCCGCCAAAATCACAATTTCTATATAGTTATGTGTTTCTAATTCCATAACACAATGTCTTGTCTTCCATATCTATTTATGTAAGCTTATTTCATTAATTTCTTTGCATTTATCTGTAAACATCCATTTCATAAACTGCAAGTTAGTTTGTTTCTGTAGGATTATCAAAAAATAGAACCATTTATGTGTTGTATTTTCTTTAAAATTGTTTAACTTCAGAATGACGTTGCGGAAGCCGTATATTCTTTATACTAGCTTTTAAAGGAGACTCTAAAGAACATGTCCGTGTGTGTAATGGATTATGAAAGACGTAGAATATATTTTACTGTGACGAGTTTTGAAAGATGCTTTTAAAATTTTAAAACTCAATCTATTGAAATACAGATGTAATCCTTAAATTATATATTAAATTTCAATTAAGTCCTTTCAACCATCCTTTCACTGACGACATTTTTTGGGACTACGTGACAGTTCGATCTTCGGCCATCTTAAAGCTCGTTGTCTTAATTGTCTAGACCTCTGCCTACATGTTATATACAAGAAATATGTTAAAAAAGAAGGTGATGAATGTTGAGAGATAGTTTCCAGTAAAACTTACTATTTGCAACAAATTCCTTTAAAGCTCTTTAACAAAATTCTACTCTGTCTTCCTGTGACAAGCTGATATGTGCAACTGCGTCCATTGCATTCGTGCTGGTGATTATTGTAGCTCGTAAGCGACATTGGAATTAAATTATTACATAACAGTTTGATGCATATAATACAGGCATTTCCATATTTATATATTATTTCTAAGAACTTCATGTCTACTATCTAGACAATTAAAGTCTTTCTTCTCATCTTTCACCGCAGCCGACTTAGGACAACGTGACGAGCCTATCGCGTATGAAAATAATCAATAAGTCTCATTTGTGTTATTGTGGAATTTGAAAAAGCTGAGCTGATTTGATTTAGAAATGTATCATTAAATTTAATTTTCCTCCCGTAGATACCTGATAAAGCAACTAAGAGGACAACATGAAAACCCTACAATAGCCAGCGAGATTTCGAAATAATTATCTGAAAACATACAATAAAAAAAAATTTACGCGAACCAGTAATCGCTGCTGCGTCTAAGAGGATGTGAAATAGCAGGAGTAGATTTATTTTAGGTTGCGGACGACACGTCAGCCTTGTTGGTAGTGACCCTGCCTTTGAGCTTCGGATTGTGGGTCGAAACCCGTATGAAGTAAATTGTGTCATTTATATGAATGTTTCTAATTATGTCATGAAAGTCATTGTTTACATGGTTAACGTCTATAAATATTTATCTATGTAAATATATATCTATGGTTACTATATTGGCTTGGACATTAAGGTGGCGATAGGCTCGCCATGTTGTCTTTAATAGACTACGATTGAAAGTGAGTCAAAAAGACTTCATTACTTAGAACTGCCTACCCTAGTGTGGTAAATAGCGTAAAGCTATAAAAATTACATTCAGATTATTCATAAGGTCAAAGGTTCCATTTGTTTAAAGTATTGTTATTTACGTTGTAAAACGATTACTCCCGATACAGATCTAATAAATTAGAGAAGATTTAATATAAAGCTGTTCATACGTGTCAGTAACAGTGAATAATAATAAATATAAGCAAGGCCTTTGTGGAGATTGCGACATGCGTTTAGTTAGAAACTTCAGTGATGACGGTTCTGAAGTGATAGATGTCTTAAAATAGCTTACTAAGTCATATTACTGTGATATGTTTGTTGCGTCATGAAAATGAATTAATGTACATTTAAATTTCAGGAAATTGCATGCATCTTGTACGAAATATATCGTTGGCTTGCACATAAAGACGGCGACGGGCTCACCACCTTTCACTTTGTCCCAAAAATATCTTCGGTAGAAGGTGGGTCGAAAGTATTTAATTGTCTAGAACTAGATAAATAGCTTTTATCACGTAGCGGAGTGAAGTTATGCTGCGGTCGTGAGGACAAACGAAGTCAATTTCGAAGGATAAAATATAGGTAACGTTTCGCAGTCACTAATGTTTTCAGGGAGAGCATCGGCCAAATTTTTCTTTCCGATTAAGTAATGAATAAACGAATCTCTTTATCTTTTAAACAGATTATGATTATACTTAATGATGTCATAAGGAGCAATCGCAAAATCTCTAAGATAGAAAAAAAATATAAAAAAAATGATATTCTAAGATAGGTATTTTTAAAATCAAAGCCTAGTTGGTAGAGAACCAGTCTTCGAAGCTAGGGCTGTGAGTTTGGAATCCAGCTACTGGCAAAAGTTGTGTGATGAAGAATGTAATCGAGTCATGGACATTAGAGCTATATTCATATATGTAAGTATTAATATTTATGCATGTATGTAAGTATACTGTACCGTTGACATGGAGGGCGTTAGACGCATCACCTGTCAGTTAGTACCAAAAAAGTGTCGATTAATGATAGGTTGAAAGAACTATATTATCAGAACTCTGTTTACCTCAACATTGAGAAAAAAAGTTGAAAATAAAATATCTTATTAGCGTAGATGGAAGTGAGAATTTTATCGAGGATGTATATTATTTGAGGGCCAAGAACAAGACAGAGAGACTATATCGTGAAAAGTTTATAGCGTTATAAAAAATATTATATCTTATATTTGGTAGTGTGTTTGCACACGGGGAATACTTTAGTAAACAGCAGACAGCGTTTCACATTATCGGTAACTCTCACCGCTCAATATTTTAAGTGAGCGTTTTAGTAATTAATGAAACGGTCTTCGCGAATGATCTAAAGTAGGTGCTAATTGTCCAGATATAAAGACGGCGACGGGCTCACCACCTTTCACTTTGTCCCAAAAATATCTTCGGTAGAAGGTGGGTCGAAAGTATTTAATTGTCTAGAACTAGATAAATAGCTTTTATCACGTAGCGGAGTGAAGTTATGCTGCGGTCGTGAGGACAAACGAAGTCAATTTCGAAGGATAAAATATAGGTAACGTTTCGCAGTCACTAATGTTTTCAGGGAGAGCATCGGCCAAATTTTTCTTTCCGATTAAGTAATGAATAAACGAATCTCTTTATCTTTTAAACAGATTATGATTATACTTAATGATGTCATAAGGAGCAATCGCAAAATCTCTAAGATAGAAAAAAAATATAAAAAAAATGATATTCTAAGATAGGTATTTTTAAAATCAAAGCCTAGTTGGTAGAGAACCAGTCTTCGAAGCTAGGGCTGTGAGTTTGGAATCCAGCTACTGGCAAAAGTTGTGTGATGAAGAATGTAATCGAGTCATGGACATTAGAGCTATATTCATATATGTAAGTATTAATATTTATGCATGTATGTAAGTATACTGTACCGTTGACATGGAGGGCGTTAGACGCATCACCTGTCAGTTAGTACCAAAAAAAGTGTCGATTAATGATAGGTTGAAAGAACTATATTATCAGAACTCTGTTTACCTCAACATTGAGAAAAAAAGTTGAAAATAAAATATCTTATTAGCGTAGATGGAAGTGAGAATTTTATCGAGGATGTATATTATTTGAGGGCCAAGAACAAGACAGAGAGACTATATCGTGAAAAGTTTATAGCGTTATAAAAAATATTATATCTTATATTTGGTAGTGTGTTTGCACACGGGGAATACTTTAGTAAACAGCAGACAGCGTTTCACATTATCGGTAACTCTCACCGCTCAATATTTTAAGTGAGCGTTTTAGTAATTGTGAAACGGTCTTCGCGAATGATCTAAAGTAGGTGCTAATTGTCCAGATATAAAGACGGCGACAGTCTCACCACCTGTAACGTTGTCCAAAAAAAATGTTTTCAGTGAAATTTGGGTCGGAAGGACTTACTCAGTATTGGGAATAGCGTGAAGAATATTTTAATTATTTCAACTGTCCAGAACTGTGCTCGCTTATTACATGTCTGAATTGTTCAGGTTTAATCCACTGCCCATTTATTATATTTTAATCTTATAATAAAAAATCAGCATAACAGTCCATTTAAAATATACTACTAAAAGTAGAGATCTACTTACCCTATGAATGCCACATACAACGATCCTGGCCGGTCTTTAAGTCCATCCACTCTGGTTCTGTTGTAGATGTCAATGTGTGTCATAATTTTCTCAACGCTGGCCATTAAATTAAACATTATTAGTATCATAACTTCATTATTTATTTAAAACCTTGTAATTGTCGACTGCAGAACTGACTCAATTCCGTAAAGAGAGTTTGCCATAAAGGCAAAGAGATCAGCGATTGTGGCATCTGAAACCTTACAATTTAGATGCAACTGCCTTTCCTTGAACTGCTTTTGATATGAATTTAATATCCAGGGTTTTAATAAGACTTTAGGGAAAGATTGGTCGAAATGTTTTACATGTTTCTGTCTAATTCCATTATTGAGAATATGCATGAAACATTTTTCATTATGGGTATTCCGCTGTCAGTCGGTAGTCAGTAATCAATGGTATTGTCAAAGCCCTTAGTCGCTTTCAACGGAAACCAAAGGCAGTAAAAATAGTCGTAAATTTTTACGCTGATACTACTCACGATAGCCAAGTGAAGTCACGATAGCCGAGTTGTTGGGTGGTCGGAATTTTGAGACGAGAGACCCGAGTTCGATCCCCTGGTGGCAGTACCAATGAGTTTTTCAAAAACTTATGCACGAATTTCATCGTTGGCTTGGACATAAAGGCGGCGGCGGGCTCACCACCTGTCACGTTGTTCCGAAAATATCTTCGGTGGAAGGTGGGTCGAAGGGACTTAATTGTCTAGACTAGACTTCTGTCTACCTCTGTATTGGGAATTGCGTGAAGATATTTATTTATTTTATTTATTTATAAATATATTATTAATCTGTCTATTAGTATTCATAATCGTAGTCGCTTGGGGTATTCATGGGAAGTAAAGGGGTGATAGATTTTTACGCATAAAAGGCGATCATCGAGGTTCATCATCAAAAAATCTGAATTTTTACCATAGACTAACTATATGACGTTACATTATATCGCTAATAAACCATCAATAATCACACAGAAATTTGGCTTTTGCACAATTTGATTTTGTTTACATATTATTTCTTAAAAAAATTCTCAGATTGACCGGTAATATTTCAATACATTTGTCGTAACACAAATTAATAAATACACATCACAATTTTAAAAAACTTTCACCGAAATTTTGAACATTATTTATTATTCAGTTTGAGTTCCATTGCTCAATTAGTTTAATTGCGAATTCTCGTTAAGCTCTAGATTCTACTAAGAAGACATAACATGCTTAGCTGCAACGGGTAATTCATACTTAATGCTCAAAGTTGCACCGTCGACAATATTAATTTGAGATTCATGTACAGCTTATGGTAAAACAAAAATTACAATGTAAATCAAAATAATATGCAATTTTTATTGAATTTTTAAGCATGTAAGCCAGAGTTTCTTCATTTGTAAATATCTTCATTTCGTTACCAATAGTGGAGTAGACAGAGGTCTAGACCATTAAGTCCTTGAAATCCACCTTTCACCGAAAACAATTTTTATTAAAACGTAACAGGTGGAAGGACAGTCTGTCTGGTGACTAGAATTCCGGTCTACCATTATTTTAGAAAAAAAGCTAGGGTTCCGCGTTAACTACACCTCAGAGCTGGCGATATCATAAAAACCTGTGTGTACACCACTAGTCCACATATGTCGCTGTAAAACGTCAAAATATTAAGAAAGAACATTGTTAAAGTTACTTTACAGCGCCATCTATTTATCAGATAGTCATCCTTTAAATTACCATTACATCTCATTTATAAGATCATATTAATAATGATGGCGTCGATTAACTGAGGGTCTGCACTCATTTCCGGATTATATGCAGTATTCTACAACGCTGTAGTTTTTGCTTAGCACCAAAACATGTTAGTACTATTATGAAATCTTGTGTAATCTTGAAAATAATAGAAACTGCAGATAAATCTTCTTAATGTATAATATTATTACTACTTTTACTAGCAAAACCTGTCCGCGACACAATAGCTTAGTTAAGCCATGATATCCGAGTGGTCGGTTGATAGGAATTCGAGTCAAGAGATCCGAGTTCGATTCCCAGGAAGTAGGCATTTAACAACGAGTTTTTAAAATTGTTTTATATCGTGGACTTAGAGATAAGGACTGCGACAGAGTTAGCACCGTTGTCTCAATACAAGGTTCGGTGAAATGTGGACAGAAAGGACTAAATTGTCCAGACCTCTGACTACCTCTTTATTAGGAAATGCGCGAAGATAGAAAATCTGTTAATACTCCAGAATGTATTGACGGTACTAAACAAACTCCAATTGAGTTCAGATACTACAAGTGTCAGTTAATTTATAAATATCTTATTTGTTTAATAAGAATTACCTCAAAAACCCTCAAGGATTCCCAGACCCTTTGATCCACCTTCCACCGAAGATATTTTCGGGACAACGTGGAAGATGGTGACCCCGTCGCCGTTTTTATGTCCAATCCAACGATGTAATTCGTACATACATTTTTGCAAAACCTATTGGTCTGGGCCTGCCACCTGGGGATCGATCTCGAGTCTCTCGACTCGAAATTCCGACCACCCAACCACTCGACTATCAACGCCTTAATAGGAAACGACGAATTTTGTGATAACCATTATGTAAAATTACAAACCAAAATAAGCAGAAAGAATTCCGACCACCCAGCCCCTCAGCTATCGTGACAACTGCCCGATCATGGGTTGAAATATCACATAATATAGTAGTTTCGTAAAAAAAAATACTATCGATGGTTTTAATGTAACTTAAATCGTAACCCATCGTGTAAGTCACGCTAGCCGAGTGGTTGGGTGGTCGGAATTTCGAGTCGAGAGACCCGAGTCGATCCCCAGGTGGCAGGCACGTACCAATGGGTTTTTCAAAAACTTATGTACGAATATCGTTGACTTGGATATAAAGACGGCGACGGGCTCACCACCTGTCACGTTGTCCCGAAAATATCTTCGGTGGAAGGTGGGTCGAAGAGACTTAATCGTCTAGACTAGACCTCTGTCTACCCCTGTAAAGGGAATTGCGTGAAGATATTTATTTATATTATTTATGGAGCGTTCGTTTAACCTATCAAGAGTCCACTGGCCTCTTCAAAATTTGCAAGAACTGCCCAAAATCACATATTGTCTCCCTTTTACATTCCCTATTTTCAATTCTTTATTTATCAGAACAATAACATCTAAAATAACGTACTCTTTATTCTTAATTTCTAAACCGTACACGGAGTGAATCGTTTAAGAATGCTTCAAATGGCACTTACGAACCGCAAACACTTAATGCCTGATCGTTTTCTGGATCGCCCTCAATTTGTTTATTATGTAAATTAATTATCTCACTTTTGTTCTGCCACAAAATCACGAGTGTATTTACTATTAAATTTTTTGATCATTTTAGATACATGTTAATTCATTTCTTATTAGGTTTACTATTTTTGTTTTTATTTTCGAATCGATGAACTGTAAGATCCTATCTTATATCCCACAGTTGATAGATTCGTATGCCATGCCATTTCATGCTATATCATGTCAATTCGTGTTAAGGTCCGAAGATCTGAATTACGCAAGATCCGTTAATTTACTGAAGAAGTCTATGCCATTCTCTTTCTCAATAAAAAAAAATAAATCATGAATACACACCCGTCAATACATTCATTGCTCTGATCCCAAAGGTTAATATCTTTTATTATTAAAGCACTTGTGTTATGATATCAGAAACAACAGAGGTACCAGAAACACCCAGACAGGAGAAAATGTATAAAAAGTGTTTTCTTAGTTGACCTGAACGAGAATCGAACTCGGAGCGTTAGAGCGAGCAACACCAACATGAAAACTTGTGTGTACGTTACATACATGTATGAATGTACAACATATCATTATTTATAAAATATTTCTGTTCTTTCCCACAGGAGCCGTATGCTTTTCCTAGAATAAAAATAGTATACATGCTTTTCTGCACTGTTATCTATCTCTGCGCTAAATATTATCTGAATCTATTCAACCGTGTTAGTGAGTAATAAATAGCCAATTCCGGCCCGGAAAATTCTCAATTTTTATATAGTTATATGTTTCTAATTCCATAACACAATGTCCTGTCTTCCATGTCTATTTATGTAAGCTTATTTCATTGATTTCTTTGCATTTATCTGCAAGCAACTGAAACCACCCATTCCATAAACTGCTAGTTAGTATCTTTCTGTAGGATTATCAAAAAATAGAACCATTTATGTATTGTACTTTCTTTTGAAATGTTTTACTTCCGAATGAAATTGCGGAAGCCGTATATTCTTTCTACTAGCTTTTAAAGGAGACTCTAAATTACATGTCCGTGTGTGTAATGGCTTATGAAAGACGTAGAATATATTTTACTGTAACGAGTTTTGAAAGATGCTTTTAAAATTGTAAAACTCAATCTATTGAAATATAGATGTTAACCTTAAATTATATATTAAATTTCAATTAAGTCCTTTCAACCATCCTTTGACTGACGACATTTTTTGGGACTACGTGACAGTTCGGTCTTCCGCCGTCTTAAAGTTTGTTGTCTTAATTGTCTAGACCTCTGCCTACCCCAGTATGATATATACTGGAAATGTGTTAAAATAGAAGGTGATGCATATTAAGAGATAGTTTCCAGTAAAACTGGCTTTTTGCAACAAATTCCTTTAAAGCTCTTTAACAAAATTCTACTCTGTCTTCCTGTGACAAGCTGATATGTGCAACTGCGTTCATTGCATTCGTGCTGGTGATTAATGTAGCTCGTAAGCGACATTGGAATTAAATTACTACATAAGAGTTTGATGCATATAATACAGGCATTTCCATATTCATATATTATTTCTAAGAACTTAATGTCTACTGTCTAGACAATTAAATTCTTTCTACTCATCTTTCACCGCATCTGACTTAGGACAACGTGGCGAGCCTATCGCGTATGAAAATAATCAATAAGTTGTGTTATTGTGTTATTGTGCAATTTAAAATAGCTGAGCTGATTTGATTTAGAAATGTATCATTAAATTTAATTTTCCTCCCGTAGATGCATGATAAAGCAACTAAGAGGACAACATGAAAATCCTAGAATAGCCAGCGAGATTTCGAAATAATCATCTGAAAACATACAATAAAAAAAACTTACGCGAACCAGTAATCGCTGCTGCGTCTAAGAGGACGTAATATAGCAGGAGTGGATTTATTTTAGATTGCGGACGACCCGTCAGCCTTGTTGGTAGTGACCCTGCCTTTGAGCTACGTATTGTAAAAAAAAACTTATTCAAATCGGTAATCGGCTGCTGTGTCCAAGAGTGCATGGAGCACCAGAAGTGGATTTATTTTAGGTAGTGGACGACCCGTTAGCCTTGTTGGAAGTGACCCTGCCTTTGAAGCTATGGGTTGTGGGTCCAACCCCGTATGTGGCACATATGAAGTAAATTGTGTCATTAATATGAATGTTTCTACTCTTGTCATGAAAGTCATTGTTTATATGGTTTATATCTATAAATATTTATCTATGTAAATATATATCGATGGTTAGTATATTGGCTTGGACATTAAGGTGGCGATAGGCTCGCCATGTTGTGTTTAATAGGCTACGATGGAAAGTGAGTTAAAAGGACTTCATTACTTAGACCTCTGCCTAACCAAGTGTGGTAAATTACTTAAAGATATAAAAATTACATTCAGATTATTCATGAGGTCAAACGTTCCATTTGTATGAAATATTGTTATTTACGTTGTAAAACGATTACTCCAGTTATAGAACCTAATAAATTAGAGAAGATTTAATACATAGCTGTTCATACGTGTCAGTAACTGTGAATAATGATAATTATAAGCAAGGGCTTTGTGGAGATTGCGACAGGCGTTTAGTTAGAAACTTCAGTGATGACGGTTCTGAAGTGATAGATGTCTGAAGATAGCTTACTAAGTCATACTACTGTGATATGTTAGTTGCGTCAGGAAAATAAATTTATGCACATTTAAATTTCAGGAAATTTCATGCATCTAGTACGAATTACATGTAATTCGTACTAGATTGTACATATAGATGGCGATGGGCTCACCACCTTTCTCTTTGTCTCAAAAATATCTTCGGTAGAAGGTGGTTCGAAAGGACTTAATTATCTAGACTTTTGTCTACCCATAAAGGTGTTATAAAGGCGGCGACGGGCTCACCACCTGTCACGTTGTCCCGAAAATATCTTCGGTGAAAGGTGGGTCGAAGGGACTTAATTGTCTAGACTCGACCTCTGTCTACCCCTGTATTGGGAATTGCGTGAAGATATTTATTTTATTATTTATTATTTTTGTCTACCCCTATATTGGGATTGGCGTGAAGATATGTAAATAATATAGATAGATACACAGATGAGGAACAACATCACATATATTGCTCTGATCCCAAATTAAGTAAAGTAAATTAATTAAACAAATGAATTGAAGGTATCAGAAACAGCGAAGGTACTACAAGCTCCCAGACCCAAGAAAAAACAGAGAAAGTGGTTTCTCCATTCTCCTGACCGGGAATCGAATCTGGAACACCGATGTATCCACGAAGGTCAACATTTTTATATTTTTTTTTATAAATTTTTGTACATTTTATTGTTATTTATGTATTTTTCAATTCCAGCAAATTGCATGCATATAACATGCACACATAACGGCTTGTAGAAGACTACCGCAGAATAGGTCTCTCTTATATGGAAGGGTTTGCCTGAATCATCAATCTTGGCTGATTTGTGATTGCAGTGCCAGAAACACCGGTCCACAGAGCTTTTAGTCTATTTTTTTTTTCGAGATCATTTCTCGCAATTAGTAGATAGCCAATTGCAGTTTTAACATTACTTACTTGTCGCAGAATCAAGATAAGGCAACAATTTTGGTTACAACGCCATCTATTAAAGGTCTTCGGAAACGTCAAGTGGTGCGCTTGAGCGGATTGAGTGGATACACGAAGTGACAGAGCGGATTTGACTACTATGTGTTGTCAATGTCATTTGACTTCTGATATGAATTGTCTTTAGAATATTCTCGAGGCACTTACAGAACTGACGGCAGTGTGAACGGTCAGCTGGCTATATCGAATTTACTGCATTTCCACCCATTTAGATCAGTTTTCTGATATGGCTCGAGACGGATTTAACAATGAGTTGCCTCATACTATTAAGTTTTCGTGTTATCTTCACTTGGGGAAAAGGGAAAAAGGGAACGTACATATATATATATATATATATATATATATATATATATATATATATATATATATATATATATATATATATATATATATATATATATATATATATATATATATATATATATATATATATATATATATATATATATATATATATATATATATATATATATATATATATATATATATATATATATATATATATATATATATATATATATATATATATATATATATATCGGGGCTCAGGCTATTTTAAATAGATCTATTTTAACATTTTAACCTAAAAATGAACGTGAATTCAAAAACAATAGACAGACGGCACTCGTACGGAAAGCGGAGAGAGAGCATCCTGTCTCGGATCCATCGAAGGCATTTCATTGAGTAGGAACAATGTTACGTTTGTACGAGTTTTCGGCGATTGTACATTTCATTGGCAGTACAACTAGTTTCTGTTTAATTCTTCAACTTGTTTTCTCTTAATAGACACGGATGTTACTTTGCGGAAAATAATTATAATAAGGGTTAGCTTAAAATTACCTTAAACCTGCATGCAAAAAAATGAAAGATGTTTATTTATCGCTAGGACAAAAATTAAAAAATAATACAAGATATCAAAAATAAAACGAAAACTTACCATAATTTACAAAAATAATTTTTTGTAAATTATGGTAAGTTCTCGACTCGAAATTCCGACCACCCACCACTCGGCTATCGTGACTTTGTTTTTCGGGACTTGAATCTACAGTATGTTAAAACTTATCTATCATAAAGATACTTCCGAAATTTCGCAATGTGTACATCTTAAAGTGTATATAGGACTAATTTAATTTAAAGTTGTATGAAAATGTCAAGTTTTAGTTTCATTACTAAAAGATTATGAGTTCAAGTCTTAAGTTTTCATGTGCAGTTTTGTAAGTTTTGTGGCAACAAATCTCAGGTATTTTGTCCTTAGCACTATTACTATCTCGAGAATTCACAAGCTTAGTATCAAAGGCTGGTAATTGCAAAGGAATGCCCTGACAATAACTTAATTAATATTTTATATATTTTACACTGATGTTATAATCAACGTTTTATTTACGAATTACAGTTATTATTACATATTGTACGAATACTGTGCAAAATGCCCCCGTCTTGTTTGTTTTTCTATCTTTACGCGATCAATTTAAGATAACTAAACTGATTTTCATACAGTTTTCACGAATATATGAAAAGTACTGAAACTAACATTACAAAGACTGCGAGTGAGCGCTCGAACGTCGTTGAATTTATTCACTTGATAACGCGATTTAATCTGTGGTGGCGAATGTTACCTGGTTTTGAGGGTAGAGGTGGTGGTGCATTCTGTAGAATAAAATTAATGGGTGCATTTATAGGAGACTGAGTGATGCTTTTCATCTTTATGGGCTAATACATATGCTTTATTGCTTTTATTTCTTCAATTTTAAATAGGGTATTGTGTGATGATATTTTCGGGACAACGTGACAGGTGGTAAGCCCGTCGCCGTCTTTATCCAAGCCAACGATATTCGTACATAAGTTTTTGAAAAACCTTCGGTACGTGCCTGGCACCTGGGGATCGAGCTCGTGTCTCTCGACTCTAAATTCCGACCACCCAACCACTCAGTTACAGCCCATTGTAGAATATAGGCCACCATGGATAGGGGTTTGCTATAATCGCCACCAGTTCAGTACCAGAACAATTCCGCTCGCACAATGTGGCGTTTATTGAAAATTCTGTTTATCGTTTTTCTATTTCTGTAATAGAGATATTGTCTGTGGTATTATCGCAGATTGTGAAATAAATCGTTTACAGAGTAAATAGATCAATCTACTTCAAAGTGTGTACTCGAAGCTCAAACATTTACTGTATTGTGTTTACAAATGGAATTGTAACAGAATAATAAATTTTTGAAATTTAATTTGTTTTGCTCAGGAAGGTCCTTCTCAGGGCTATAATTTAAATACAAATGTTACAATGCTTAATGAAATTTGACTCAAACTGTCTCATTAGAATCAGAAATTACGGGAAAGATAATTTGGAAACTTTCCTAAGAATTGTTATTAAGAAAACTTGAAGCAAAACAAGAACACGTACTAAAACATATCAAATTTCTAATATGAATTATTTTAATGTGCTATAGATAGTGTAAATTTCGTTTTTGGGATTGGCACGATCACTATCCACCGGACTTTCTTTTGAAATGGATTACAGGTGTAATGGGCTACAGTGGCCATTTACCTTCAGATGGGTTGTTCATTTAGTTTTCCTCGGAGCAAGGCACTTTGAATTGATGGCATATTGATTTTTTAAGCTCAAGTATGAATTATAACGTTGGCGGCATGTCCTATACCTGTCATGTTGTCTCATGATTCGTTAGTTGGTAGTATCTTATAATGATGTGACTGCGTTGACACTTTAAGATGATGATCAATGTAGATCATATTTGTGAAGTCACAAACCACATAGACTCTTTCATATAATAAGCGTGTGTTATAAAAATTTGGCTGTCTATTAAAGTTACGTATTAATGTCAACTGCAATTCGCTTCTCTATATGGGCGGTATAGAATTCCATTCAGTTCTAATTATACGTTACATTGAAACGAATAAACAAGCACATTACAAAAAATAATAAAAACATTACCACATTTACCCACACCAGATTTCTTTCTTCTAAATCCTGTCCATCCAAAGGTTGTCTGGAAGAAATCGCTTTGAGCGATAAGGCCGCCCACTGTGCTACCATTTATGTTTAGACTGTTTGTCATATTTTCTTTTTTTATGGAGTGCAATGAAGTGTACTCTCTCTCTCTCTCTCTCTCTCTCTCTCTCTCTCTCTCTCTCTATACTATCAGAGCTGTAATAAATCGTGTGATATTCCGATACCCTCGTAATCCGTGGAGACTGAGATTTGAGACTAAAGTAAGTCCGCGGAAAGTTAATTTACGATTTATGCCAACGGAGACTTTATCTATATTTCAGTAAAGATTTGGTAAATATGTAATATTTTGAGCAACTTAAACGCAATGATAAAACTGTATTATATTATATTTTTTAATTTAAGGCATTTTTACAACACTATGCAGACCTAGGCAATTAAGTCCTTTCGACCTACCTTTCAACGAAGTCCATTCGAACAACATGACAGGTGGTATACATGGTGGTATCGCCATCTTAATGTTCTAGCCAACAATGTAAATACTTACATAACAACATATTAACATTAATAAACATTAGTACAAACTCCTATGACTCGATTAGAAACCTTCATATTCTTCAACATAAATATGTTTGCTCCTCACGGGATTGGAACCCGCAACACTCAGCATGGTCACTATTAACTAGGGTATCGAATCAACTCGTCTGCATTACATAAAATAAATATGGGCGTGAATATATATGGTAGTTCATATATATAAAGGAAAATTGTTTTTTTTTAATTAGTAAATACTTACATAGCTTCAAATGAGGAAAATGTGTATTCTACTTTCACCTGACTGGGAATCGAACCGTCCAGTCAACAATCGAGTTATTTATAATAATATTTTATTATTCACAACATAATCTGTGTAAATAAAAGAACGTAATTAAAATCATGACGTTGTTAACCTACATCAGTGAAAAGACTAGAAGTGAAAAGACTAGAAGCGAAAAGACTAGAAGTGAAAAGGTTAATAGGTTTTTATAAAGGTTTGTAAGTGGTTTCGCTAATGATCCTTGGCACATCCATCGACATAGCGAATTACTTTCTACTATTGTGCTAAATACCATAGGCAACACCATTTAATAAATTTATACTTAGTAGACTAGGTAAACGATCACGATAGCCGAGTGGCTGGGAGATCGGGATACGAGTCGAGAAATCCTACTTCGCTCCTCAGGTGGTAGGCTCGTACCAGTGACGTCAAACCTTAGAGGCAGGACGAGAAATGAAAATTTAACTCGGACGAAATAATAATATTAATTACTACTTCAATTTATGATCATGATTGATGAAATTACTTACTTGATATCTTTTTATATTAGACATTTTTAATTTAAATTTTGAATTCCAACTTATTTTGAAATAAAAGATAAATTTCTGTGGCATTAGTGACAAAATATGTGATACTCTAATTGTATAATTTTATAACCATTATATTTTTGGAAATAAATATATCTTTACGCCAATACTAACACAGTAGTAGACAGAGGTCTAGACAATTAAGTCCTTTCGACACACCATCCACCGAAGACATTTTTTGGGACAGCGTGACTGGTGGTGAGCCCGTCGCCGTCTTTATATCTATAAATCCCACAAACATAGTTTAAAAAAACACTAGCTTTAGAGATCGAACTCTGGTACCTTGACTCGAATTCCGATCTCCCAATCACTCGGCTATCGTGATTTGGGAATAAAATGATTAAAATTATATATGCAAGTCACGATAGCCGAGTGGTTGGGTGGTCGGAATTTCGAGTCAAGACACCCGAGTTCAATCCCCAGGTGGCAGGCACGTACCAATGGGTTTTTCAAAAACTTACGTACGAATATCGTTGGCTTGGACATAAAGACGGCGACGGGCTCACCACCTGTCACGTTGCCCCGAAAATATGTTCGGTGGAAGGTGGGTCGAAGGGACTTAATTGTCTATAGTAGACCTCTGTCTACCCCTGTATTGGGAATTGCGTGAAGATATTTATTTATTTATTTATAAAATTATATATCTGGTAATTATTAGACACAGGAATACTCCTTAACATAAGAACTATAGTAATGGGTGAATTCGAAGGTACAGAAACACTTTAATGTTCTCCTCTAGTGATCGTCATCTTAAAGTATCTACGCAGTTACATAATTATAAGATACTACCAACTAACGAATAATGGGACAACATGACAGGTATAGGACATGCCGCCAACGTTATAATTCATACATGAGCTTAAAAAATCATTATGCCAACAATTCAAAGTGCCTTGCTCCGAGGAAAACCAAATGAACAACCCATTTTATGTTAATTGGCCATTGTAGCCCATTACACCTGTAATCCATTTCAAAAGAAAGTCCGGTGGGTTGTGATTGAGCCAACCCCGAAAACAAAATTTACGCTTATCTATAGCACATTTTTTTTAGTACGTGTCCTTGTTTTGCTTCAAAAGCTTTCTCAATAACAATACCTAGCAAATTTCATTAAGGATTGTAAGATATGTATTTAAATGTTTTAGTAATATTTATTTCTTATTTATTATAAATACTACTGTTACGAAATGAGGTTTTTCTTACGGAGAAGAAAACAGGTATAATAAAACGTCACCTATCTGTGACACAAAAAGGTTAGGCCATCCACGTAGTATTCGTAAATAAAACGATCAGAGTAGTAATGGAAAGTATCCGAAAAAATGATGAAAAATGTTATTGACTTGTTTTCTTCTATCTATGTAGAGGTAATGCAAATGCAAAAAGCAACCGGTACAACATACCAAATAAATAAATATTTATATTATTTATATACACATACAAGCATTAAGGAGTCGGGCGAAAAGTATGCCAATAGCGAACTTCAAGCCCACAAGCCTTATGTATAAGTGTAACTAGTAAGGACCACTACCAAGTAAAATATTGGATCGTCATCGTATTAATAAATAAATAATAAAATGTAAACTTTCAAATATTAAAACTGTCGAAATCCTCGTAAAATGGTGGGAAGAAAGCTGGTTGCATGTTTATGTTGAAAGGTCAACCTTTGAGACTATCCTCTACGCTTTTGACATCAACGATAAAGGCACCATTCTTGTCACCAGCATTAGATTTTTATAAGTTAACGTTAGAAATATACGAGTAGATAGAATACGCAAAATAAATACATAATGGCCTTTAGAAGTTCACGGCCGATCATAGGGCTCTCCCAAGGAAGTTTTGTCATTACCGCCTCGCTTGGCGATCGCAATACCAGACACCTATCATTTTTGCTGTTCATCATAACTTTGTTATAACAATTCAACAATTTTTGTGATATTTGTAGAGATATTTATCCCTCCATAGGTCATTCGTACGATGTAATTCGGACATAAGTTTTTTTTGAAAAACTCATTGGTACTGCCACCTGGGATCGAACTCGGGTCTCTCGACTCGAAATTTCGACCACCCAACAACTCGGCTATCATGGCTATCTGTTATCGTAAATTAATTATAATAAAATAAATTCAGGCAATTCCCACACAGGTGTGTTCAAGACAATCAAGTCCCTTCGACCCACCTTTCACCGAAGATATTTTCGGGACAACGTGACAGGCGGTGAGCCCGTCGTCGTCTTAATGTCGAAACCAACGATATAATTCGTAAATAAGTTTTTGAAAAGCCCATTGTATTGTCATGTCATACCGGCGTGAAGTAGAAGTCTAACAAACTTCTGCGTTTCGTCTGGTGAGTGCAGGTAACCGGAGGCCCACACACCCCCTTCCCCCAATTTTTTATTTGGGGGGACTCTAAGGCCGGCAACGCATCTGCTATGCCTCTGGTATTGCGGGTGTTCATGGGCGGCGGTAATCACTTACCATCACGTGAGCCGCCTGCTCGTTTGCCTCCCTTTTCTATAAAAAAAAATAAGTATCTTCTAGCAATTCCCAATACAGGTTTAAACAGAGGTCTAGTTTAGACAACTAACTCCTCTAGACCTTCCACCGAAGACATTTTTGTCGCCGCCTTTATGTTCAAGCCAACGGTATAATTCGTACGTAAGTTTTTGAAAACCCATTGGTACGAGCCCGTCGCCTGTGGATAGAACTCGGGTCTCTTGACTCGAAATTCCAATAAATTCCGATTCCAATAAATCTCAATAAATTCCGACCATCCAACCACTCAGCTATCGCTTAAATTGAATTTTTAGTAATAATTTTTATAGAAATTATTTGACACTGTTCATTCTGCGATGAAATAAAACAAATTTAGTTTGATTAAAACTCACTCTACAAAGTTAAATTTACAGAGTCTTCGAACAATGTAAATTTTCACAGACGAAAATCTTGACCATTTTGTAAAATTAAAATAATTTTATTTAAGAGTAGTAGTTAATCGCTGCGCGTGCGAATACCGCTAAGAGCAAATATTTGTGTCATTAATTATAATGTTTCGACCTGAGTCGTAAATGTTTTAAAATTATATCCTCTCTGACGTACACACAAACTCCGGCCCGAGGCACAAAAGAATGTACTAGTTTGTACCCCGGCCAGGAAAGATAAGAGTTTTCCGCCGGAGAGGATATCTGCGTCTCGGTAAGAAAAAGCAAGGCCGGCTTTGCCGTCTCCGGATGGTAATGGACGGCATCAAGATTACAGTGGAGTCCCCTGACATTGTAAGGGGTGCCGAAGATTTTTTGCTTTGTTTGCCTCGAACAGTATTGGCACAGAGCGAAACAGGGCGAAGCCACTCCTCTCCCAGAATACCAGGGGCAGCCTGAGCATCCACACTCACAGCACAGCACACTCGGGCAGTGATTGGTTGCCCAAGCGCGGGTGCCCAGTGGGGGATTCTCCAGCACCGGTGGTGCTGGTACCCCCCTGGGGTACATCTTTTTCTTCCGCTACCATGTTTGGGGGGGGGGCTCCGGTTACCTGCACTCACCAGACGAAACGAAGAAGTTTGTTAAACTTCTACTTCACGCCGGTATTCTGTGAGGTCGTGGAACTTCCCCGGTCAAGCCGGCCCATTTCTGCAACAACAAAAGCTGATGCGTGGCTCTATCTCTGTTAAAAATTAATATTTGACTTAATTGGATAATAAATACTTCTCAATTACGTTTCAGTTGTAAAGTTTTCTCTAGAAAGGTCTAAATAAATTTGAAATTAGTTTGAACAGGTTATAAGTTTGTAAAATATTTGTGTTTGCTCGAATCATGAAATAATAACTTTCAATAAAATGCTTCGTGGTTACGGTGTACTTCCCGTTGATGTCGTAAGAGGTGACGCTTATTTTGGGAATGCAAGTGGTAGTACAAGTACAAGTGCCAGAAAAGTTTCGGAGTAAGGTGCCTCGTAAGGACTTAATAATTTACACATCTGTGTACTTCAGTAATTGAAATATGGGTGAAAATTAAAAAAAACTTACACGTCTATAATCGAAGTTCGCAAATATTAAACCAAGTCAGAAATAATTTTATAACTTCCATATTTCAAATCGGATTCTCGGATATTTCCAGATCGTAAAATTCTAAGAGTGTCCCAGTTACTGGGAGGCTGCGTCCAGAGAGTTATCGTATACACTTCTCACGTAGCGGAGTTAAGTTATGCTGCGGTCGTGAGGACAAACGAAGCCAATTTCGAGGGAGACAATAGTTCAGAGGATAGGTAACGTTTCGCAGTCGCTAATGTTTTCAGGGTTAACATCGGCCACACTTTTTCTTTTTGGTTAAGTAATCAATAAACGAATCTCTTTGTCTGTTAAATAGTTTAGGACTATACTTAATGATTATACCCTTAATATGTCATAAAGGCGCAATCGATCAGTTTAAATAAATATACAGTTAAAAAAGTCACTATAGCCGAGTGGTTGCGCGATCGGAATTAGAGTCAAGAGTTTGATCCCCAGGTAGTAGGCGCGTACAAATGGGTTTTTCAAAATTTATTTACGATTTATATCGTAGGCTTGGATAAAGATGGCAACAGGCTCATCACTAATTACGCAGTCCCAAAATAAGCTTCGGTAAAATGTGTGTTGAAAGACTAAATTATGTAGACCTTTGACTATATATAATACAGGGGGTATTAGTAATGCATAAAGGTAAAAATAATTGTCTAAATACTTTGTATACCAATGTACCCTCATGAATAGGAAAATATATAAATATATATAAAAATATCTTCACGCAATTCCCAATACAGGGGTAGACAGAGGTCAAGTCTAGACATTTAAGTCCCTTTGACCCACCTTCCACCGAAGATATTTTCGGGACAACGTGACAGGTGGTGAGCCCGTCGCCGCCTTTATGTCCAAGCCAACGATGAAATTCGTACATAAGTTTTTGAAAAACTCATTGGTACTGCCACCTGGGGATCGAACTCGGGTCTCTCGACTCGAAATTCCGACCACACAACAACTCGGCTATCGAAACTTTGAATAGGAAGTTTTCTCATAATACGTACACCTTTGAAAACACGTAACTTGTTTATAGATAGCTATGGTTTTAGTAATATTAGAGCGGCAATAGCTTAATGGTTTAGGGTGCGGACTGCGAAACATGACGTCGCAGGTTCGGGCCCCGCCATTCGACTATTGACGTAAACCAACTCCAGACACAAGCATTGCAGCTTAATTGGAGTGGTTAACGGGAATACTAGTAAAGTTATTCGGCATTTACTAGTAATCTTTAAAAAATATTCTTTCTTTTTCTATCTTTATAGACACTATTACACAGCATACATATACACAACGGCCTGTAGAATTCCACTGCTGGATATAAGCCTCTCTCATATGGGAGGGGCTGCATTATGGCCATGAGTCAATTGGCGATCGCAATACCAATCACTGTCACTAATCCGTCGAATTTTGGTATATTTCGAGATGGTTATCTCGCCATATGTCATTATCTTTGAAGTCGGTTGTAGTTTAATTTAAGTTTTTTCCTTTAGTCACCTCTTACGGCACCAACGGAAGTAAGTTTATAAACGTATAACTTACTCAAACAAATTTCAAATTTATATAGACCTTTCTAGAGAAAACTTTACCACTGAAACGTAGTTGATAATAAATACTTCATTTATCATCCAATTAAGTCAGAGAGAAGTTTCTTGAATTCGTGGTATTTTTGATTCGTATCATTGTTCCATTACAAGACAAAGATTAATGTTTACATTGCTTTTGGTAAAGTGAACATTTATTGTAATTAATTTTCATTAATAAGAAAAAATTTGTGGTGTATGTTTAGTATGGAAATTTTTATTATTAATAATAATTTATTTAACATAATTTATGGATTTTAATACAAGTTAATATTACAGGCTGTAGCGGTTAAGATGCAAGTGGTCAGTAATTGTTTGAGCTTATACTTAGAGCGGATAATAAAAGCCATAGACCACTGGTAAAAACCGTATTAAAAGATTATATTAGTAAATAAAGAAAGAATCTTATACAGTGCATCTCCATGCCGCGATAGTATCCGCCGAAGTTTTTTGCCACCGTCAGTGGTGCCAACGCCGGTGCTGCCACCCACGTCGATAACCGTTGCCGGACGCGTAAACTGCTTACGGTGTTGCCGCAACAGTAATTGTGATTGCCAACTAGTATACGGATATAAGTGAAGATATTTATCTATTTATGTACATACATACATAAAAACGAAATCACATACATTGCTCTGATCGAAAGTAAGCAGCTTAATTACCTGTTTTATGTAATCTCAAATAACGATGGTACCACAAACATCCAGACCCAAGTAAATGTACGAAAAGTGTTCGTGGTCTACATTTATTCGACAATCAAATCCGGCAATCGATCCCGTGACCTCAGCTATCGACACCGTGAATACCGGCGGGTACGCCGCTGCATAAGGGTATTCGTCAGTTATTGTTTACGTCTGTAAATTTTGCAGAAGATTATGCAGGATTATGATTAACAATAATTTGATTTAAAGCTGGTTTTTACTCCGGGATATCAAAGCATTCCACAGGAATTTCGAGATAGCATGCCCTCGAAGACTCGGACAAAATCTAGGAATTTACATTTTATTGGCAAAGTCTCTAAGATAGAGATGTAGTTTTTAAAATTAAAACCTAACCTAGCCTAATTGGTAATGAACCAGTCTTCGAAGCTAGGGCTGTGAGTTTGGAATCCCGCTACTGGCAAAAGTTGTATGATGAAGAATGTAATCGAGTCATGGACATTAGAGAAATGTTCATATATGTAAGTATTAATATGTATACATGTATGTAAGAATACTGTACCGTTGGCATATAGGGAATTAGACGCATTATCTGTCAGTTTGTACCAAAAAAGCGCCGCTTAATGATAGGTCGAAAGAGCTCTATTATCTAGAACTCTGTTTACCTCAACATTGAGAAAAAAACTTGAAAATAAAATATCTTATTAGCGTAGATGGAAGTGAGAATTTTATCGAGGATGTATATTATTTGAGGGTCAAGAACAAGACAGAGGCTATATCGTGAAAAGTTTGTAAAAATGTCATATATATATATATATATATATATATATATATATATATATATATATATATATATATATATATATATATATATATATATATATATATATATATATATATATATATATATATATATATATATATATATATATATATATATATATATATATATATATACATATATATATATATGAATATATATGTATGTTAAATATACCTATGTAAGTATATTGTACCTTTGGCTGGGACACTAAGAGTGTGACAGCATCAATAGTCCCGAATAGTCTTCAAAGAAAGAAAGGTCGAAAGGTTTTACATGTCTCTGTCTACTCCATTATTGGTTATACTTACTTATTATTGGGAATATGAGTGAAACATTTTTTCATTATGGGTATCCGCTGTCTGTCGGTAGTGAGTAATCAATGGTATTTTCAAGGCCCTTAGTCGCTTTTAACGGAAACCAAAGGCAGTAAAAAGAGTCGTAAATATTTACGCTGATACTACTCAACTGATTTTTTTAAGGTAGTACTCAAAAATATTAGTCCAAAAAGAAAGGTTGCTATTGTTTTAAAACTTTTACTTAAATTGAGGCACGTTCTAAGAATGAATGCGTTTTCGACGCTGCTGCATTATAAATGATTCAATTCTCTTTACCAGGAAATACTTCAAGACTACTTAAATAAAACTATTCCAAACCACTCACAAAGTTTTCTGTTACAGAAACATTCGAGATGGTAAATACATGTTCTAGTATGTAAAAATATTGTCGATAAAGATTTGAAACATAAAATGTAGTTCTATTATATGGATATTCCATAAAGTTCCACACGCCTTTTTACTTTACTTATTCAAAATTGTCATAATCACTGTGACTTGTTTACGAAAATTATATGTTGCTTGTACATTTCAAACTACCATTGTTTTTTTTACATTGACCAGTCCATAAATTGAACCAGGGACCTCCAAAAAGACGATACCATAAAAAAACGGAGTGTGTGCCACTTTTCCTCGGAAGTCGTCAAATTCAATGTAAATTATAATTTGTTACTGACACCCGTAAATCCAAGGAGTCACAGACTAATCTAAACCTAAATGAGTAATCTACACGCTGCATTTTAAATCGAAACAACAGCAGTATTATCTGCATCGGATCTTAATAACTCTCGGGAAACAAGCCCAGTGGAAACCATTTATAAATCTGTTTGTCTAACCGGAATATTCTCGTTGCTGACATTGCTTCGCTGTTTGCGGAAGGAGAAAAATAAAGTTACTATTATTCATGTCTTGATATTGCAATGTTAAATTATTACCAACAAACTTTTATAGATAAATTCGGATATAGCCCTCCTGGAAAGAGGGTTTTCTATAATCGCAGCATTTGGTAAGTGGATCAGCGATTGCAGTACCAGACATATCGTATGATAAACTCTGCTGTCAATCTCCGGCCTGCTTATTTTGATCTGGAATTTTTTATAATTGTTATCACATAATTTGTTGTTTCCTATTAAGATGTTGAAAGGCTTAATCTAAAGTCACGATAGCCGAGTGTTTGGTTGGTTGGAATTTCGAGTCGAGAGACCCGAGTTAGATCCCCAGGTTGCAGGCTCGTTTGCTTTGACATAAAGACTCGTTGGTTTGTACATAAAGACGACAAAGGGCTCACCACCTGTCACGTTGTCCCCAAAATATCTTCGGTGGAAGGTGGGCCGAAGGAACATAATTGTCTAAACTAGACCTCTGTCTACCCCTGTATTGGAAATTGCGTGAAGATATTTATTTATTATTTTATTTATTATATCGCTAATAAACCATCAATAATCACACAGAAATTTGGCTTTTGCACAATTTGATTTTGTTTACATATTTCTTAAAAAAATCTCAGATTTACCAGTAATATTTCAATACATTTGTCGCAACACACAATAAATGTGTAATTAACACAAAACAATTTTATATTATTTATTATTCAGTTTGAGTTCCATTGCTCATTTAGTTTAATTGCGACTTCTCGTTAAGCTCTAGATTCTACTAAGAAGACATAACTAGCTTAGCTGTAACGGGTAATTCGTACTTAATGCTCAAAGTTACACCGTTGACAATATTAATTTGAGATTCACGAACAGCTTATGTTTACACATACATTAAAATATAAATGATACTGATAATGCAATTTTTAAGTATTTAAGTCATTGTAGATTTTATTTTTCTAATATCTTCACCATATTACCAAAAGTGAAGATACAGACAATTAAGTCCTTAGGATACACCTTGTTTAAGGCAATTGTCTACGGTGAATTGTGGACTTAAAAGGTGGATTTAGGGAAACGTGACAGTGTTGTCTGTCTGGTGACTTAAATTCCGATCTACTATTATTTTAGAGAAATGGCCACCGGGTCCGCTATAACTGGACCTCAGAGCTGGCGACACAATCAAAACCTGTGTGTACACTTCTCGTCCGTAGATGTCACTAGAAAGTGTCAAAAGAATAATAAAAAACCCTTGATTATTGAAATAACATTACAGCTACCTATTTCTTTGATAGTCATCCATTATATCTTATTAATAATGATCGCGGCAATTAATACTTTAATGTGTCTCTGCATTAATTACCGGATTATATGCAATACCCTACAACTCTACAGTTTATACATAGCACTAATATGTTTATACTATTATGAAATCTTACGTCCTGTCTATCTTATCTTATTTATCTTCTCTATCTCTACGTCCAAATTCCCTGAAGCTTGGAAAAGTGCATTAAATAAATAAATAAATAAATATAAATAAATACCTTGACGCGATTCCCAATACAGGGGTAGACAGAGGTCTAGTCTAGACATTAAAGTCCCTTCGACCCACCTTTCACCGAAGATATTTTCGGGACAAAGTGACAGGTGGTGAGCCCGTTGTCGTCTTTATGTCCAAGCCAACGATATAATTTGTACGTAGGTTTTTAGAAAAACCCATTGGTACGGCCGCTCGAGGTTCGAACTCGGGTCTCTTGACTCTAAATTCCGACCACCCATCCACTCGGCTATCGTGACTAATTATTATATTAAAAGTGCATTAGTAACTCCTATTTCCAAAAAGGCCCATCCCTTGCAATTTACCGATTTTCGTCCCATCTCTATTCTTCCATTCTTGTCCAAAATACTGGAAAAACTTGTTTTTCACCAACTTAATCTTTATCTTAATAGCAATTGCCTTCTAAATCCCTTTCAATCCGGTTTCCGGTCGGGTCATAGCACGACAACAACGCTGGTTAAAATTACTGACGACATTCGACGAGGTATGAATAATAAACAGCTGACTGTGTTGGTATTGTTAGATTTTAGCAATGTGTTCAATACCGTTGATTTCGACATTCTATTAGGTCTATTAAGTTCTATTAATATATCTCCATCAGTGGTTGGGTGGTTTCAGAGTTATCTTAAAGGCCGAAGGCAACGTATTCGCGTCAAAGATAAGTTTTCGTCTTGGCGTGAATTATGCGTCGGAGTGCCTTAAGGCGGTGTGCTGTCTCCTTTACTATTTGCTATTTTTATCAATTCACTCTCTCAAAAAATTTCTTCTCTCTATCACATGTATGCAGACGATCTCCAAATTTACACACAGTCAACTCTTGAGGAATTGCCCGCCGCTATTACTGCCATTTATGATGACCTAACAGCCGTAAGTGATTGGAGTAAGTGCAATAGTCTCAAGGTTGATCCACTAAAATCTCAGGCTATCATTATTGGTAGTGCTGGCATGATTTCAAGAGTTGACTGGAATAAAATTCCTTTGGTGACCGTAAATGGCGTTGTGATACCTTATAGTACCACCGTAAAAAATCTTGGCATTCACTTAGATAGTACCTTTTCGTAGATACAACAACTAAAGTAAAAAGTAACAACGTGGACAAAAACAACAACAAGTAAGTAGAAAGACATTCGCTGCTATGGGCTCCTTGCGCCGCTTACGTTCTTTTCTTCCCATACCTACTAAAATTTTGTTAGCACAATCCTTACTCCTGTCCATTCTCGATTATGCTGACACAAGCTATCTTGACTTAACTGAAGACCAACTAAACATAATTGAGCGAATTCAAAATCTTGCTATTAGATTCATATTTGGCTTGCGCAAATATGACCATATCTCCGAATTTCGATCAAAGCTCAAGTGGTTACCAATTCGTCTTCACCGGAATCTGCAAACAGGTTCTCTTCTGTACTGTGTTTTGTTTAATCCAATGACACCGTGCTGTTTAAAGGAGAACTTCAAGTTACTCGGGCATAATAGACCGGAAAGAGTTTTACGTTCGGCCGAGGAATTTATTCTTTCACCACATGTTTATCGAACAAAATACTTTAAAAATTCCTTTACGGTCAAAGCTATCTTCTTGTGGAATGAGCTTCCTCCGCACATTCACCGAGCGACTTCTATAGGCAAATTTAAAACTCTAGTTAAAAATCTCTACTTGTCAATATGTAATCACTAGGCATTACTTGTATATGATTTATGTATATATTTTGTGTATTTATATATTGATATGTATGTTATATTTTATAATTTTATATATATAAGTGTATCATATGTTACTATTATATATTTGTTTAGTTTATTTAGTTATTAACATGTACGTCTATTATATTCACCACTTCCCACTACCCTGTACTTATGTGTATCCTTAACGAGTATTTAAAATTGATTTATATCATGGACTTAGAGATAAAGACTGCCACTACCACCGTTGTCCCAATATAAGATTCGGTGAAATGTGGATAGAACGGAATAAATTGTCTAGGCCTTTGGCTACGTTTGTACTGAGAAATGCGCGAAGATCGAGAATCTGTTAATAACAGAATACATTGACGGTACTAAACAAGCTCCAATGGAGTTCGGTTACAGCAAGTGTCAGTTAATTTGTAAATATATTATTTATTTAATAATTACGAGTGTACTTACTAGTAAATATCTTGATCGTTTTCGATAATTTTAATTGATTTTTCATTAGATGGAAGTCACGATAGCCGAGATATTAGGTGGTTGGAATTTCGTGTCAAGAGACCCGAATATGAACGCCAGGTGGCAGGTTCGTACCACTGGGTTTTTTAAAAACTTATATACGAATAATATCGTTAGCTTGTACATAAAGACGGTTACGGGCTCTCGACCTGTCATGTTGTCCCGACAATATCTTCGGTGGAATGAGGGTCAAAGGGACTTAATCTGCGAAAAAAAAACTGCGTTTGTAAATGCAATATAAAGCAATTAATATAAAACAATTAAAAATTCACGTAAATGTTAGCTTAAAAATTCACGTACAGGCCAGGCCACTTGAAACCTATATTATTCAGGTTTTTCCAAATGCCTTCGGGTATGGAATTCTAGAGTAGTGGAACCTAAATGGTGAATGACTTACGAACTCAGAATTCGGTGAAGTTTTTTGTGTCTTGGTGATCAGGGGTTGAAGTAATACATACTACAGTAGTTTAGTAAAAAAAACGACAATCGATGGATTTAACGTACGTTATTTACATCGATGACTCAATTACTCGCTTTGATTTAAGTGAACAACGGTAAAGAACTTGATAGAAAAGAAATATTACTGATAGAAAAAGATAGCATTAAGTAATACTCTTTTTCAAAATTCCATTTTGCTATCACGTTGATTACACTAAGGACGGTTGAACAAAGGACTGCTAACTCCTACAGCGATGTCAAAATAACACCCTTTATGCTTGGGATTTGGCCATATGATGTAGCATTCGTTTATAATCTTCTTCTTCTTTAACCTATAAGAAATCCACTGGTGGACATAGGCCTCCCCTAAAATTTGCAAGACCTGCCCAAAGTCACAAATCATCTCCCCTTAACAATTTTTTGTTCATTTCTCTATCTTAAGATAGGTAGTCTAACACTGCGGTTGCCTCAACGAAGTTGCCACTCGAAAACAATTTTTCTCCAACTGTTATCAGTTTTGCTCCATTAGTTGAACTATGTGGCGAGCCCATTGCCACTTCTGCGAGCAAATTTTTACGGCTACTCACAGTTCATGATCTATCGTATCGAAATTAGAGTTATAAGTCTCACCACACTCCATAGATGTCTAGACAATCAAGTTATTACGATCCACTTTTCGCCGAAGACAACTGCCCTTCTCGTAGTCTCGTGTCGTATCGTAGACGACGATAGCGTCGTCTTTATGTCCATACTAATGATATATATCGTAAATAAGTTTTCTCATTGGTACGAGCCTACCACCAGGAGATTGAACTCGGGTCTCTTGACTAGAATTCTGATCACCCAACAACTTTGCAACCTGAAGATCAAAACAAATAATAAAACAATGATAAAATCATGCTCTGCTCATTTATTTTTCGGTCATCTCCTTTATTTTCTTTATGTTAGAACAATGATATCTAAAACAACGTTCTTTTTACTTTTAAACCGTACTCCTAGTGAATCGTTTGACTTAATGCCTTATCGTTTGCAGGATCGCCCTCAATTTGTTTATTATGTTAATTAATTATCTCACTTTTGTTCTGCTGACATAAAATCACGAGTGTAATTATAAGTAAATTTCTAGATCGTTTTTTATAAACATTAATTCATTTCTCATTAGATTTTGTACATTTATTTCGGCTTTGTAATCGATCAACTAAGCGATTCCCTGTGAAGGTCTGATGACACGAATTCCACAAGATCCGTTAATTTCTGGAGATAAACAGCCTGTACCTCTCTCCTTCTTAATAAAAAAAATATAACAATAAATACGTACACAAATAAGTATTTATGCATTGCTCTGATCCCAAAAGTGTTGGCACTTGTATTATGATAACAGAAACAACAGAGGTACCACAAACATCCAGACATGAAAAAATGTAGAAAAAGTGTTTGCTCCGTTGACCCGAACGGGAATCGAACCCAGAACCTCAGAGCGAGCTACACCAACATGAAAACTGGTATACACGTTACCTACATGTAATTATAACATTACATTATTTATAAAATATTTCCGTACGCTTTTCATAAATAAAAATAGTATATTTGCTTTTGCACACTGAAAAAAGATAAATAAATAAATATATAAATTAAATATATAAGTTTTGTATTTGTATTTCATGTTGAGCTCAGATCCATATTAAAAGTCCTATCCCTGGATTTTCTGTGAGTCTGACTTTTAGAATATCGTGTAAGATATGACGATAAATTCACACTCAAATAATATTTCGTAAATCAGATTCTGTTTTACAAAACAAAAATTAAAAAAGGAGAAAACACCCGAAGTAACTTATGCAGTAGCCTTTAAATGCCCACTAGTGGAGGAAAGCCTTCCCCTGAATATTTAAGAGATATTTATTTGAGAGAATAGTGTTAAGATAAAAAAATAAAAATAAAATAATAAATAAATATCTTCACGCAATTCCCAATACAGGGGTAGACAGAGGCCGAGTCTAGACAATTAAGTCCCTTCGACCCACCTTTCACCGAAGATATTTTCGGGACAACGTGACAGGTGGTGAGCCCATCGCCGCCTTTATGTCCAAGCCAACGATATTCGTACATAAGTTTTTGAAAAACTCATTGGTACGAGCCTACCAACTGGGGATCGAACTCGGGTTTATTGACTCGAAATTCCGACCACCCAACCACTCGGCTATCGTGACTTTTTAGTGTTAAGATGTTATATTATATTAGAGCAGATATATGTCCGTATTTGAAAGGGACGAAGAAAGAACGAAGTGTGAAATATGGGCAAATCAGGAACGTCTATAACAGGTGAATGAAATTGTATACTTGAGGAGTGCGTTTGGCCGGGATGGAAGATGTGATTTAGATGTGGACAGGCGTGTCGCTGCCGGGAACAAAGTCAATGGTGCCCTGACTGCGTTAATCAAAAGGCAAGGCGTAGTGAAAAGTGCACGCCTTGCAATACATAACGCAATTTTGGTACTGACTTGGTTATATGGCAGCGAAACCTGGGTATGCCAGAAGAAGCATAAAAGCAGGTGGAATGCAGTGGAGATGACATCTCTTCGTAAAATGTGCGGCCTTACAATGGCCGACCGAAAGCGAAACGAAGGGGTTCGCAATAATTATCAATTTATTGCGAACCTCTTCGTTATCAATTTTACACTCACAACAATATCAATTTTTGTGACAAGGTCAAGGAAAAGGGCGTGCTTCGATGGTTTGGGGACGTTGAGCGAATGAGTGAAGACCGAATGGTGTAGAAAATATATAGCGCAAAAGTTGACATTAAAAGGGGTCGAGGTCGACCGAGACTAACTTTCGAAGACCATGTGAGGAAATTGCTTGAAGAGGCCTCCCCTCTTCTTGATACCTCGACGTGCATGTGCACGTCGAGGTATCAAGAAGATGATGAATCTGAAAGAAGCGAAAGAGGTATGTAGGGATCGTGACACTTGGCGATCTGTTCCCTCTGGCTACCCCGTCAGGGATTGTGCCTGAAGATAAGTAAGTAAGTAATATATGTCCGCCAAAATCCCAATTTATATATAGTTAACACAATGTATTGTCTTCCACATTTACTTATTTTTATAAGCTAATTGTATCAAGCAGAGTTCTTTGCATTTATTTATCTTCGTGCAACCGAAACGACCTATTTCATAAACTGCAAGTTAGTTTCTTTCTGTAGAATAATCTAAAAATAGGACCATTTATAAATTTTATTCTGTTTTGAAATGTTTTTCATAATGACGTTGAGGAAGCCTTATAGTCTTTCTACTAGCTTTTTAAGGAGACTCTAAAGTACATGTCCGTGTGTGTAATGGCTTATGAAAGATGTAGAATATATTTTACTGTAACGAGTTTTGAAAGATGCTTTTAAAATTGTAAAACTCAATATATTCACATATAGATGTTATCTTAAAATTATATATTAAATCGCAATTAAGTCTTTTCGACCATCCTTTCCCGGTCGAGTTTTTTGAGACTACGTGACAAGTCGGTCTTTTGCCATCTTTAATTCCGTTGCCTTAATTATCCAGACCTCTGTCTACCCCCTTATTGAAAATGGCGTAAATAATTTTTGTAATTTTTTTAATGGCAAGTTTTTTTAGTGGGAAGTGCACTACCCTTCCTCCCACAGATTTTCTACTAATTCAGTTGGATTTACCACCACGACGCAGGTATTGCACTCGACACCAGGTAACATATACCACCACTGATAAATACGGGTCACGAGTTTCGCCTCAAAATAAGGCATTATCAAACGTGTGGACTCTACTATGAGCGACTGCAGTCATTAATTATTTTGGCGTTACTTTGCATAAACTCAAAATTATAGATATATTCGCAAAAAGTCGGTTCCGTACAATGTTATTAAGTAATGTATAATGTTATTTCAAGGTAACTGAAAGAGACAACGATCATCTTTTTCTAGAAGGCCGTGGATATTAATTATATTAAAATTACAAAAAATATATTTCATATCCTCGAAACAAGCTCTATCATTTGATATATACATAGCTGTTGACAAATAAAAGTGTATGTGTGCCAATTTTTATTAATTGAAATTGATCAATTAAAATTGGCATAATACAAACAGATTTGGTCCATTTACGTCACATCTCTATGTTTGGGGTCACAGAAATTGATACTAGTACCAATTTTTAACTAAATCGATCTGGCAGTTTTGGAGATAGTTAACTGTGACGGACAGGAAGATGACAGGAAGACAGATGGACATATGAGCTATGATAGTATAAGGGTTCAGTTTTTTCCGGAAACCCAAAAGAAAAAATAAACATCGAAAATTACTTTGAATAATGATATATTTAAATAATCGTTTATATACAATTACATACTCAAGTACATAGAAGTAATATAGAAATTCCTGTATTATGTGCATTAAACCGTTATGTAATAATTTAATTCCAATGTCGCTTGCTTGTAACAGGAAGACAGAGTAGAATTTTGTTGAGCTTTAAAAGAATTTGTTATAAAAAGCCAGTTTTACTGGAAACTATCTTAACATTCATCACCTACTGTTTTAACACATTTCCAATACTGGGGTAAACTGAGGTATAGACATTTAAGTTCTTTCTACTCATGTTTCACTGCAGCCGATTTGGGACAAAGTGGTGAGCCTATCGCGTATGAAAATAATGAATAAGTCAGATCTGTGTCATTGTGCTATTTGAAATAGCGATTTGATTTAGGAATGTGTCATTAAATTTAATATTCTTCCCGTAGATGCATGATAAAGCAACTAAGAGGACAACCTGAAAATCCTACAATAACCTGCGAGATTTTGAAACAATAACATCGAATTTTATTAACATCTGAAAACATGAAACAAAAAAAACTTATGCAAATCAGTAATCGGCTGCTGTGTCCAAGAGTGCATGGAGCACTAGAAGTGGATTTATTTTAGGTAGTGGACGACCCGTTAGCCTTGTTGGTAGTGACCCAGCCTTTGAAGCTACGGGTTGTGGGTCGAAACCCGTATGTGGCACATATGAAGTAAATTGTGTCATAAATATGGATGTTTCTACGCCTGTCGTGAAAGTCATTGTTTATATGGTTTATATCTATAAATATTTGTCTATGTAAATATATATCTATGGTAAGTTTTTTTTTTATAGAAAAGGGAGGCAAACGAGCAGGTGGCTCACGTGTTGGTAAGTGATAATCGCCGCCCATGAACACCCGCAATACCAGAGGCATTGCAGATGCGTTGCCTTCCTTAGAGTGCCCCTCCCCCATAATTGGGGGAGGGAGGTGTGTGGGCCACCGGTTACCTGCACTCCCAGACGAAACGCAGAAGTTTATCCGGCATATTCATGCAACAAAAAAAGCTGAAGCGTGGCTCTACCACTGTTAAAAAGTATATTGGCTGGCACATTAAGGTGGCGATAGGCTCGCCATGTTATCTTTAATAGGCTACGATGTAAAGTGAGTCAAAAGGAATTCATTACTTAGACCTCTGCCTGCCCCAGTGTGGTAAATTGCATAAAGCTATAAAAATTACATTCGGGTTATTTATGAAGTCATACGTTCCATTTGTGTAAAATATTGTTATTTACGTTGTAAAACGATTACTCCAGTTATCAGTGTCAATAACAGTGAATAATGATAATTATAAGCAAGGCAATGATAATTATAGTCACGATAGCCGAGTTGTTGGGTGGTTGGAATTTCGAGTCGAGTGACGCGAGTTCGATCCCCAGGTGGCAGTACCAATGAGTTTTTCAAAAAACTTATGAATTTCATCGTTGGCTTGGACATAAAGACGGCGACGGGCTCACCACCTGTCACGTTGTCCCGAAAATATTTTCGGTGGAAGGTGGGTCAAAGGGGCTTAATTGTCTAGACTTGACCTCTGTATTGGGAATTGCGTGAAGATATTTTTTTTTTATAAGCAAGGCCTTTGTGGAGATTGCGACAGGCGTTTAGTTAGAAACTTCAGTGATGACGGTTCTGAAGTGATAGATGTTTGAAGATAACTTTTAACTAATACTGTGATATGTTAGTTGCGTCATGAAAATGACGCAATGTCATTTCACTTTGTCCCAAAAATATCTTGGGTAAAAGGTGGGTCAAAAAGACTTAATGGTCTAGAACTTTACCTTAATGGTCTACCCCGTATTGGGATTGGCGTGAAGATATATTTATAACATAGATAGATACACAGGCCAGGAACAACAGCACATACATTGCTCTGATCCCAAATCTAATCAAAAAAGACGACAAACATTTACCTGATGTCTTTTAATTGTAATACATATACTACATTGTAATACATATATTTATTAAGTTTAATATAATTTTTTTGAGAATTCATCGTTTTTTAATCATGTTTAGTGACAGTTTTATCGATGCTTTTCAATGTCATGAAGAGGATAGCTCGCTTTCAAAGTAAGCCACTTCTTTAATCTGTAATACATATCATTGTTTCTATGAATTTTAATATAATAAATACCTTTCATCAAATCAACTGATTGATACGAGCATACCTCCTCGGGATCGAACTCGGGGGTCTAGACATAAAATGAATTCTGATAATCTAACTCGTGACTTCATGACGAAAATAATATTGTGATATAAATTTTCAGGTAAATAGGAAAATAATACATAACACAAAGTAAAAATAAATAAAAATACTGTCAATTTGACAAGAGACTGCTCTTGTATCTCGTGATTCATGTTTGTAGTCAAACAGATTATTAATATTAATAATCCGTTAATATTATTATTATTATTATTAGAATATTACATCTTTCATCGAAGTCACTTTTGTGACAAAAATACAGATGTATCAAAAATATAAAAATATATCAGAGAGAAGAGAGTAAGTCAGTCAGAGTGCAGAGTTCCAAATTTTATTTAGGGGAGGGCATTTTCGTATAATTCTATGGTATATTTTTAATTATTTATTTCATTTAATAATTCTCGATAGCCGAGTTGTTGGGTGGTTGGAATTTCGAGTCTAGGCTCGTACCAATAGGTTTTTCAAAAGCTTATGTACGAATTATATCGTTGGCTTGGACATAAAGGCGGCGACGGGCTCACCACCTGTCACGTTGTCCCGAAAATATTTTCGGTGGAAGGTGGGTCAAAGGGCTTAATTGTCTAGACTTGACCTCTGTATTGGGAATTGCGTGAAGATATTTTTTTTTATAAGCAAGGCCTTTGTGGAGATTGCGACAGGCGTTTAGTTAGAAACTTCAGTGATGACGGTTCTGAAGTGATAGATGTTTGAAGATAACTTTTAACTAATACTGTGATATGTTAGTTGCGTCATGAAAATGACGCAATGTCATTTCACTTTGTCCCAAAAATATCTTGGGTAAAGGTGGGTCAAAAGACTTAATGGTCTAGAACTTTACCTTAATGGTCTACCCGTATTGGGATTGGCGTGAAGATATATTTATAACATAGATAGATACACAGGCCAGGAACAACAGCACATACATTGCTCTGATCCCAAATCTAATCAAAAAAGACGACAAACATTTACCTGATGTCTTTTAATTGTAATACATATACTACATTGTAATACATATATTTATTAAGTTTAATATAATTTTTTTGAGAATTCATCGTTTTTTAATCATGTTTAGTGACAGTTTTATCGATGCTTTTCAATGTCATGAAGAGGATAGCTCGCTTTCAAAGTAAGCCACTTCTTTAATCTGTAATACATATCATTGTTTCTATGAATTTTAATATAATAAATACCTTTCATCAAATCAACTGATTGATACGAGCATACCTCCTCGGGATCGAACTCGGGGGTCTAGACATAAAATGAATTCTGATAATCTAACTCGTGACTTCATGACGAAAATAATATTGTGATATAAATTTTCAGGTAAATAGGAAAATAATACATAACACAAAGTAAAAATAAATAAAAATACTGTCCAATTTGACAAGAGACTGCTCTTGTATCTCGTGATTCATGTTTGTAGTCAAACAGATTATTAATATTAATAATCCGTTAATATTGTTATTATTATTATTAGAATATTACATCTTTCATCGAAGTCACTTTTTGTGACAAAAATACAGATGTATCAAAAATATAAAAATATATCAGAGAGAAGAGAGTAAGTCAGTCAGAGTGCAGAGTTCCAAATTTTATTTAGGGGAGGGCATTTTCGTATAATTCTATGGTATATTTTTAATTATTTATTTCATTTAATAATTCTCGATAGCCGAGTGGTTTGGTGGTCGGAATTTCGAGTCTAGGCTCGTACCAATAGGTTTTTCAAAAGCTTATGTACGAATTATATCGTTGGCTTGGACATAAAGGCGGCGACGGGCTCACCACCTGTCACGTTGTCCCGAAAATATTTTCGGTGGAACGTGGGTCGAAGGGACTTAATTGTCTTAAAATTGTCTTTAAAAAAACTTGTGTTATATGATTAAAAAACTTGTGTTATAGGATAGAAAAATCAAAAGAAAATAGACCGGCAACGCATCTGCTATGCCTCTGGTATTGCAGGTGTTCATGGGCGGCGGTAATCACTTACCATCACGTGAGCCTCCTGCTCGTTTGCCACCTTTTGCTATAAAAAAAAATTATAAAATAAAAAAATATCATCACGTAATTCCCGCGGATAGACAGAGGTCTAGTCTAGACAATTAAGTCCCTTCGACCCACCATCCACCGAAGATATTTTCGGGACATCGTGACAGGTGGTGAGCCCGTCGCCATCTTTATGTCCAAGCCAACGATATTCGTACATAAGTTTTTGAAAAACCCATTGGTACGAGCCTACCAACTGGGGATTGAACTCGGGTCTATCGACTCGTAATTCCGACCACCCAACCACTCGGCTATCGTGACTGTTTTTCTTTTTGGTTAAGTAATCAATAAACGAATCTCTTTATCTTTTAAATAGTTTATGATTGTACCCTAAATATGTCATAAAGGCGCTTATCTTTCTTTTTCTATCATTATAGATACTATTACATAGCATACATATACATAACGGCCTGTAGAATTCCACTGCTGGATATAAGCCTCTCTCATATGGGAGGGGCTGCATTATCGCTACTTGAATCAATTGGCGATTGCAGTACCAACCACCGTCACTAATCCGTCGAATTTAGTTCTGGTATATTTCAAGATGGTTGTCTCGCCATTTGTCGTTAGCCGTTATAAGTCGGTTGTAATGTAATTCAAGACTTATCCCTTAGTCGCCTCTAATGACATTAACGGGAAGTAAGGGGGCGATGGTAAACCGTAACAACACAGCATTTAATTAAAAGTTATTATTTCATGATTCGAGCAAACACAAATATTTTATAAGCGTATAACTTACTCAAATGAAATTCAAATTTATTTAGACTTTTCTAGAGAAAACTATCCAACTGAAACGTAGTTGAGAAGTATTTATCATCCAATTAAGTTTACATTGCTTTTGTTAAAGTGAAAATTTATTGTAATTAATTTTTATTAATAAGAATAAATTTGTTGTGTATGTTTAGTGTGGAAGTTTTTATTAATAATAATTATTTATTTAACATAATTTATGGATTTTAATACAAGTGGGAGAGCCACGCATCAGCTTTTGTCGTTGCATGAATGGGCCGGCTCGACCGGGGAAGTAACACGACCTCACAGAATACTGGCGTGAAGTAGAAGTCTAACAAATTTCTGCGTTTCGTCTGGTGAGTGCAGGTAACCGGAGACCCACACCCCCCCTTCCCTAATACTGGGGGGGGGATACTCTTAGGTCGGCAACGCATCTGCTGTACCTCTGGTATTGCGGGTGTTCTTGGGCGGCGGTAATCACTTACCATCACGTGAGCCACCTGCTCGATTGCCTCCCTTTTCTATAAAAAAAAACATGCAAATTTTACAGGCTGCAGCGGTTGCAAGTTGTCAGTAATTTTTTGAGCTTATACTAAAGCGGATAAAGAAAGCCTTAGGCCACTGGTAAAAACAGTATTAAAAGATTATATTAGTAAATAAAGAAAGAATCTTATGCAGTGCATCAGCATGCCGCGATTGTATCCGACGAAGTTTTTTGCCACCGTCAGTGCTGCCACCGCCGGTGCTGCCACCCACATCGATAACCGTTGCTGGACGCGTAAATTACTTGCAGTGTTGCCGCAACAGTTATTGTGATTTCCAACTAGCATACGAATATAAGTGAAGATATTTATTTAAGATGAATTATTAATTTATAATTTTTAAGAACAAAATCACATACATTGCTCTGATCGAAAGTAAGCAGCTTAAGTACCTGTTTTATGTAATCTCAAACAACGATGGTACCACAAACATCTAGACCCAAGAAAATGTACGAAAAGTGTTCGTGGTCTACATTTATTCTACAATCAAATCCAGCAAATCAAATCCATCTCAGCTATCGACACCGTGAATATCGGCGGGTACGCCGCCCAAGGGTATTCGTCAGTTATTGTTTACGTCTGTAAATTTTGCAGAACATTATGCAGGATTATGATTTTGAGTTAAAGCAGGTTTTTACTTCGGGTTATCAAAGCATATCACAGGAATTTCGAGATAATATGCTCTCGGACAGAATCTCTAAGATAGAGATGGTGTTTTTAAAATAAAGCCTAGCCTAGCCTAGTTGGTAGTGAACCAGTCTTCGAAGCTAGGGCTATGAGTTTGGAATCCCGCTACTGGCAAAAGTCGTGTGATGAAGAATGTAATCGAGTCATGGAGATTAGAGAAATGTACATATATGTAAGTATTAATATTTATCCATGTATGTAAGTATACTGTACCGTTGGCATGGAGAGGATTAGACGCATCACCTGTCTGTTTACCTCAATATTGAGAAAAGTACGTGAAAATAAAATATCTTATTAGCACAGATGGAAGTGAGAATTTTATCTAGGGTGTATATTGTTTGAGGGTCAAGAACAAGACAGAGAGACTATATCGTGAAAAGTTTATAGCGTTATAAAAAATATTGCAATCCATTTATTATATTTGGTAGTTTACTTGTACTGTGAACTATATCTTGGACTGGACAAAAATAACAAAAAAGAAAAAGAATAAATACAAATCTATTTTTATTTACACACAGGGGCAGCATTTTACATTAAGGGTAACTCTGACCGCTCAATACTTTAAGTAAGCGTTTTATTTTAGTAAATGGTGATCGCGAATGACCAAAAGGAGATGCTAATTGTCCAGACATATAGACGGCGACAGGCTCACCACCTGTCACGTTGTCCCAAAAAATGTCTTCGGTGAAAGATGGGTCGGAAGGACTTAATTTTCTCATTATGGGTATTCCGCTGTCTGTCGATAGTCAGTAATCAATGGTATTTTCAAAGGCCTTAGTCGCTTTTAACGGACCTAAGGCAGTAAAAAGAGTCGTAAATTTTTACGCTGATACTACTCAACTGATTTTTTTTAGGTAGTACTCCAAAATATTAATAAAAAAAGGATGCTATTCTTTTAAAATTCCACACGCCTTTTTACTTTACTGATTCAATATTATCATAATTACTGTAACTTGCCTACGAAAATTATATATTGCTTGTACTTTCCAAACCACCATATTTTCTTTTACATTGGCCCGTCAAGAAATTGAACCATGGACCTCAAGCTGCCGATACCATGAAAACCGGTGTGTGCGACACTTTATCACGGAGTTCGTCAAATTCAATGTAAATTATAATTTGTAACTGACAACCTTAAAACCCAAGGAGTCACAGACTAATTTAAACCTAAATAAGTAAGTAATCTACACGCTGCATTTTACCGGATCTTAATAATTCTCGGTAAACAAGCGCAGTGGAAACCATTTATAAATCTGTTTGTCTAACCAGAATGTTTAACACTGTTTACGGAAGGAGAAAAAGAAAATTACTATTATTCATGTCTTGATATTGCAATGTCAAACCGTTAACAACAAATTCTTATAGATAAATTCGGATATCCCTTCCAGAAAGGCGGTTTTGCAGTAATCGCAACATTTGGTAAGTGGATTGGCGATTGCAGTACCAGACATATCATATGATAGACTCTGCTGTCAGTCACCGGCCTACTTAATTTTGTCCGAAATTTTTCATAATATTTATTATAAAATCTGGCGTTTACTATTAAAGTTTTTAAAGGCTAAGTCTATCTAGGTATTCATAATCGTAGCCGCCTTGGGGTATCCACGAAAAGAAAAGTGGTAATAGATTTTTACTCATGAAGTTTTATAAAAGTCATCACCGAAATTCATCATCAAATTTTTTTTTATCAAAGACTAACTATATGAGGTGACATTATGTCGCTAATAAATTATCAATGATCAGATGACACAGAAAATTTGGTTTTTGCACAATTTGCTTTTGTTTGCAAATTTCTTAAAAAATTTCTGAGATTGACCTAATAATATTTCAATACATTTGTCGTAACACACATATATATAGATAGGGACAACATCACATACATTGCTCCGATCCCAATGTAAGATGCTAAAGCCCTTGTGTTATGGGAATCGGAAACAACGAAGGCTCCACAAACACCCAGACCCGAGAAAATGTAGAAAAAGTGGTTTTTCTACATTAACCCGACCGGGAATCGAACCCGGGACGTCGAGATGGCGACATCTTGAAAACCGGTGTTTACGCCACTCGTCCACGGAGATCGTCAAGTGCACAATAAATAAATACACAAACCAAATTAAAAAAAAAACTTTCAACAAAATTTTGGATATTATTTATAATTCAGTTTGAGCTCATTTAGTTTAATTGCGAATTCTCGTTAAGCTCTAGATTCTACTAAGAAGACATAACATGCTTAGCTGCAACGGGTAATTCATATTTAATGCTCAAAGTTACAGCTTATGTTAACACATACATTAAAATATGAATGATACTTATATGCAATATATTTTAATGTAACTCATAGATTTTTTTAAATATCTTCACTATATTACCAATAGTTGAGTATACTGAGATCTAGACAATTAAGTCCTTTGGATAAATCCTCCGATTTGGATAAAGCATTCGGTAGAAGGAGGATCTAAAAGGTTTATTTAGGGAAACGTGACAGGTGGTAAGTCTGTCTGATGACTCGAATTCCGATTTACTATTATTTTAGAAAAATGGCTCCTCCGTTTTAAGGTTCCGCGTTAATCTAGTTAACGCGGAACCTTAAACCTTAGAGCTGTCGACACCATAAAAAACTGTGTGTACACCACTTTTCTCTGTATGTCGCTAGAAAACGTTAAAAGAATACGAAAAAATATTGTTACAATTACATTACTGCGCCATCTACTTCTCAGATAGTCATTCTTTAAATTACCATTAAATCTCATTTATAAGATCTTATTGATAATGATCGCGTCAATTAACCCTTTACTGAGGCTCTGCATTCATTTCCGGATTATATGCAGTATTTTACAACGCTGTAGTTTCTGCTTAGCACTACCATGTTAGTACTATTATGAAATATTGTGTAATCTTAAAATTAATACAAAGATAAGTCTTCTTTGTAATGTATTATTATTAATAAATAAATATAATATTCAAATTTTTACTAGCTAAACCTGTCCGCGACACAATAGCCTAGCTAAGTCACTATATCCAAGTGGTTGATCGGAATTCGAGTCAAGAGATCCGAGTTCGATTCTCAGGAAGTAGGCACTTAACAACGAGTTTTTAAAATTTTTTTACATCGTGGACTTAGATATAAAGACTGCGACAGCGTTACCACCGTTGTCTCAATACAAGCTTCGATGAAATGTAGACAGAAAGGACTAAAATGTCCAGACCTCTGACTACCTCTTTATTGTGAAATGCGCGAAGATAGAAATTATTAATACTCCAGAATGTATTGACGGTACTAAACTAGCTCCAATTGAGTTTAGATACCACAAATGTCAGTTAATTTGTAAGTATCTTATTTATTTAATAAAATTACCTCAAAATGCCTCAAACAAATAATATCCTCTCGCAATACGCAATACAGGGGTAGACAGAGGTCTAGTCAGATAATAAATAAAACATACTATAGTTTATACTACATCTTGCATCTCATTCACTGTTGCCCTTTATTGAATATATGTCTTATTTTAATTAATATGTATTGTGAATCGTATTATAATTTGTATCAAAGCTATTTTATGTAAGTTCTATTTATAAGTTGAAGTAAATAAGTATTTATATATAAGTTAATATATTTTACATTATTTTAAATGTGTTTGGGGCCTCGCGTGCGTATTTTAAATGGCACCGGCAGAATAATAGCGCTGCAGCAGTACTGCTACAGCATATTTGCTGAGTCGAATGCCGTTTCGTTGCTGCAATCCAGTAATACATTTTATCTTAATCTGTAATTATTAGCTATTATAAAGGTTTATAGGTACTGTTTTGTGGCAATGAATAAATCTCCTTTCTTTCTTTCTTCTTTTAGACTATTAAGTCCTTTGGATAAATCCTCCGATTTGGATAAAGCATTCGGTAGAAGGAGGATCTAAAAGGTTTATTTAGGGAAACGTGACAGGTGGTAAGTCTGTCTGATGACTCAATTACTTTATTTGATTTAAGTGAACAACATATATAAGTATATAAATTAATAGAGAAATATTACTAAAAAGAAAAAGAATAAATACAAATCTATTTTTATTTACACACAGGGCAGCATTTTACATTAAGGGTAACTCTGACCGCTCAATACTTTAAGTAAGCGTTTTATTTTAGTAAATGGTGATCGCGAATGACCAAAAGGAGATGCTAATTGTCCAGACATATAGACGGCGACAGGCTCACCACCTGTCACGTTGTCCCAAAAAATGTCTTCGGTGAAAGATGGGTCGGAAGGACTTAATTTTCTCATTATGGGTATTCCGCTGTCTGTCGATAGTCAGTAATCAATGGTATTTTCAAAGGCCTTAGTCGCTTTTAACGGACCTAAGGCAGTAAAAAGAGTCGTAAATTTTTACGCTGATACTACTCAACTGATTTTTTTTAGGTAGTACTCCAAAATATTAATAAAAAAAGGATGCTATTCTTTTAAAATTCCACACGCCTTTTTACTTTACTGATTCAATATTATCATAATTACTGTAACTTGCCTACGAAAATTATATATTGCTTGTACTTTCCAAACCACCAACTTTGAGATTCCTTGTGAAGGTCTGATGACCTAAATTCCAAAAGATCCGGTAAAGTTTCTAGAAATTCAGTCTGCACCCCTCTCATTCTTATTAAAAAAACAATAAATACATACACCAAATACATAAAATACATTGTACTGATCCCAAAGATTACTTTCTTTTATTACTGAAGCACTTGTTGTTATTTAAAAATTACTTCGCAACCCTCCGCATGAAAATATAAAAGGTATATGCTACCTGGTCCGAAGAAGAAGAAGAAGAAGAAGAAGAAGAAGAAGAGCACCACCCTCCCTCCACAGATGCGTGCACCAATTCCACAGACGTGTGCACCAACTCCACTGTATGCACCACCACCACTACCTCAAACCAGGTAACACACACCACCACCGAAAACGCGACACGTGTTTCGCCTCAAACAAATAATATCCTCTCGCAATACGCAATACAGGGGTAGACAGAGGTCTAGTCAGATAATAAATAAAACATACTATAGTTTATACTACATCTTGCATCTCATTCACTGTTGCCCTTTATTGAATATATGTCTTATTTTAATTAATATGTATTGTGAATCGTATTATAATTTGTATCAAAGCTATTTTATGTAAGTTCTATTTATAAGTTGAAGTAAATAAGTATTTATATATAAGTTAATATATTTTACATTATTTTAAATGTGTTTGGGGCCTCGCGTGCGTATTTTAAATGGCACCGGCAGAATAATAGCGCTGCAGCAGTACTGCTACAGCATATTTGCTGAGTCGAATGCCGTTTCGTTGCTGCAATCCAGTAATACATTTTATCTTAATCTGTAATTATTAGCTATTATAAAGGTTTATAGGTACTGTTTTGTGGCAATGAATAAATCTCCTTTCTTTCTTTCTTCTTTTAGACTATTAAGTCCCTTTGACCCACCTTCCACCGAAGATATTTTCAGGACAACGTGAAAGGAGGTGATCCCGTCGCAGTTTTTACGTCCAAGCCAACGATATAATTCGTACATAAGTTTCTGAGAAACCCATTGGTATGAAATTCCGACCACCCATCCCCTCAGCTATAGTGACAACTTCCCGATCATGGGTTGAATTATCACATACTATAGTTGTTTCGTAAAAAAAAAAACAATAAATACATACACCAAATACATAAAATACATTGCTCCGATCCCAATGTAAGATGCTAAAGCCCTTGTGTTATGGGAATCGGAAACAACGAAGGCTCCACAAACACCCAGACCCGAGAAAATGTAGAAAAAGTGGTTTTTCTACATTAACCCGACCGGGAATCGAACCCGGGACGTCGAGATGGCGACATCTTGAAAACCGGTGTTTACGCCACTCGTCCACGGAGATCGTCAAGTGCACAATAAATAAATACACAAACCAAATTAAAAAAAAAAACTTTCAACAAAATTTTGGATATTATTTATAATTCAGTTTGAGCTCATTTAGTTTAATTGCGAATTCTCGTTAAGCTCTAGATTCTACTAAGAAGACATAACATGCTTAGCTGCAACGGGTAATTCATATTTAATGCTCAAAGTTACAGCTTATGTTAACACATACATTAAAATATGAATGATACTTATATGCAATATATTTTAATGTAACTCATAGATTTTTTTAAATATCTTCACTATATTACCAATAGTTGAGTATACTGAGATCTAGACAATTAAGTCCTTTGGATAAATCCTCCGATTTGGATAAAGCATTCGGTAGAAGGAGGATCTAAAGGTTTATTTAGGGAAACGTGACAGGTGGTAAGTCTGTCTGATGACTCGAATTCCGATTTACTATTATTTTAGAAAAATGGCTCCTCCGTTTTAAGGTTCCGCGTTAATCTAGTTAACGCGGAACCTTAAACCTTAGAGCTGTCGACACCATAAAAAACTGTGTGTACACCACTTTTCTCTGTATGTCGCTAGAAAACGTTAAAAGAATACGAAAAAATATTGTTACAATTACATTACTGCGCCATCTACTTCTCAGATAGTCATTCTTTAAATTACCATTAAATCTCATTTATAAGATCTTATTGATAATGATCGCGTCAATTAACCCTTTACTGAGGCTCTGCATTAATTTCCGGATTATATGCAGTATTTTACAACGCTGTAGTTTCTGCTTAGCACTACCATGTTAGTACTATTATGAAATATTGTGTAATCTTAAAATTAATACAAAGATAAGTCTTCTTTGTAATGTATTATTATTAATAAATAAATACACAAACCAAATTAAAAAAAAAAACTTTCAACAAAATTTTGGATATTATTTATAATTCAGTTTGAGCTCATTTAGTTTAATTGCGAATTCTCGTTAAGCTCTAGATTCTACTAAGAAGACATAACATGCTTAGCTGCAACGGGTAATTCATATTTAATGCTCAAAGTTACAGCTTATGTTAACACATACATTAAAATATGAATGATACTTATATGCAATATATTTTAATGTAACTCATAGATTTTTTTAAATATCTTCACTATATTACCAATAGTTGAGTATACTGAGATCTAGACAATTAAGTCCTTTGGATAAATCCTCCGATTTGGATAAAGCATTCGGTAGAAGGAGGATCTAAAAGGTTTATTTAGGGAAACGTGACAGGTGGTAAGTCTGTCTGATGACTCAATTCCGATTTACTATTATTTTAGAAAATGGCTCCTCCATTTTAAGGTTCCGCGTTAATCTAGTTAACGCGGAACCTTAAACCTTAAAGCTGTCGACACCATAAAAAACTGTGTGTACACCACTTTTCTCTGTATGTCGCTAGAAAACGTTAAAAGAATACGAAAAAATATTGTTACAATTACATTACTGCGCCATCTACTTCTCAGATAGTCATTCTTTAAATTACCATTAAATCTCATTTATAAGATCTTATTGATAATGATCGCGTCAATTAACCCTTTACTGAGGCTCTGCATTAATTTCCGGATTATATGCAGTATTTTACAACGCTGTAGTTTCTGCTTAGCACTACCATGTTAGTACTATTATGAAATATTGTGTAATCTTAAAATTAATACAAAGATAAGTCTTCTTTGTAATGTATTATTATTAATAAATAAATATAATATTCAAATTTTTACTAGCTAAACCTGTCCGCGACACAATAGCCTAGCTAAGTCACTATATCCAAGTGGTTGATCGGAATTCGAGTCAAGAGATCCGAGTTCGATTCTCAGGAAGTAGGCACTTAACAACGAGTTTTTAAAATTTTTTTACATCGTGGACTTAGATATAAAGACTGCGACAGCGTTACCACCGTTGTCTCAATACAAGCTTCGATGAAATGTAGACAGAAAGGACTAAAATGTCCAGACCTCTGACTACCTCTTTATTGTGAAATGCGCGAAGATAGAGAATTATTAATACTCCAGAATGTATTGACGGTACTAAACTAGCTCCAATTGAGTTTAGATACCACAAATGTCAGTTAATTTGTAAGTATCTTATTTATTTAATAAGAATTACCTCAAAATGCCTCAAACAAATAATATCCTCTCGCAATACGCAATACAGGGGTAGACAGAGGTCTAGTCCAGATAATAAATAAAACATACTATAGTTTATACTACATCTTGCATCTCATTCACTGTTGCCCTTTATTGAATATATGTCTTATTTTAATTAATATGTATTGTGAATCGTATTATAATTTGTATCAAAGCTATTTTATGTAAGTTCTATTTATAAGTTGAAGTAAATAAGTATTTATATATAAGTTAATATATTTTACATTATTTTAAATGTGTTTGGGGCCTCGCGTGCGTATTTTAAATGGCACCGGCAGAATAATAGCGCTGCAGCAGTACTGCTACAGCATATTTGCTGAGTCGAATGCCGTTTCGTTGCTGCAATCCAGTAATACATTTTATCTTAATCTGTAATTATTAGCTATTATAAAGGTTTATAGGTACTGTTTTGTGGCAATGAATAAATCTCCTTTCTTTCTTTCTTCTTTTAGACTATTAAGTCCCTTTGACCCACCTTCCACCGAAGATATTTTCAGGACAACGTGAAAGGAGGTGATCCCGTCGCAGTTTTTACGTCCAAGCCAACGATATAATTCGTACATAAGTTTCTGAGAAACCCATTGGTATGAAATTCCGACCACCCATCCCCTCAGCTATAGTGACAACTTCCCGATCATGGGTTGAATTATCACATACTATAGTTGTTTCGTAAAAAAAACTATCGATGGTTTTAATGTATGTTACATCGATGACTCAATTACTTTATTTGATTTAAGTGAACAACATATATAAGTATATAAATTAATAGAAGAGAAATATTACTAAAAGAAAAAGATGGCATTAAATAATATCCTTTATCAAAATTCCATTGTGCCATTGCGCTGGTTACACTAAGGACGGTTGAACAAAGGACGGCTAACTCCGATAGCGATGTCAAAATAACATCCTTTATGCTTGGGCTTTAGTCATAAAATGCAGCGTTCGTTTAACCTATCAAGAGTCCACTGGCCTCCCCAAAATCTGCAAAACCTGCCCAAAATCACATATTGTCTCCCTTTAACATACTTTATTTTTAATTCTTTATTTATCAGAACAATGACATCTAAAACAACGTCCTCTTTATTCTTAATATCTAAACCGTACAACGAGTGAATCGTTTAAGAATCCTTCAAATGGCACCTACGAACCGCAAAAACTTAATGCCTGATCGTTTGCTGGATCGCCCTGAATTTGTTTATTATGTAAATTAATTATCTCACTTTTGTTCTGCTGCCACAAAATCACGAGTGTATTTACTAGTAAATTTTCTGATCGTTTTAGTTAAATGTAAATTCATTTCTTATTAGATTTTCTACATTTATTTTGTATTTCTAATCTATCAACTTTGAGATTCCTTGTGAAGGTCTGATGACCTAAATTCCAAAAGATCCGGTAAAGTTTCTAGAGAAATTCAGCCTGCACCCCTCTCATTCTTATTAAAAAAAACAATAAATACATACACCAAATACATAAAATACATTGTACTGATCCCAAAGATTACTTTCTTTTATTACTGAAGCACTTGTGTTATGATATCAGAAACAAAAGAGGTACCACAAACATCCAGACATAAGAAAATGTAGAAAAAGTGTTTTCTCCGTTGACCTGCATGAGAATCGAACCTGCAGCCTTAGAGCGAGCAACACCAACATGAAAACTTGTACATTACATTCACGTATGTATGTACAAGATACCATTATTTATAAATTATTTCTGTTCATTTCCACAGGAGCCGTATGCTTCTCCTAGATAAAAATAGTATACATGCTTTTCTACACTGTAATATATCTCTGTGCTCAATATTATCCGGGTCTATTCAACCGTGTGAATGAGTAATAAATAGCCAATTTCGGTCCGGAAAATTGTCAATTTTTATATAGTTATATGTTTCTAATTCCATAACACAATGTCCTGTCTTCCATATCTATTTTTGTAAGCTTATTTCATTGATTTCTTTGCATTTATCTACAAGCAACCGAAACCACCCATTTCATATACTGCAAGTTAGTTTCTTTCCGTAGGATTATCTAAAAATAGGACCACTTATACATTGTATTTTCTTTTGAAACCTTTAACTTCAGAATGACGTTGTGGAAGCCGTATATTCTTTCTACTAGCTTTTAAAGGAGACTCTAAAGTACATGTCCGTGTGTGTAATGGCTTATGAAAGACGTAGAATGTATTTTACTGTAACGAGTTTTGAAAGATGCTTTTAAAATTGTAAAACTCAATCTATTGATATAAAGATGTTATTTTTAAATTATGTATTAAATTTCAATTAAGTCCTTTCGACTATCGTTTCACCGAGGAAATTTTTTGATACTATGTGACAGGTCGGTCCGTTGTGTTAATTGTCTAGAACTCTGTCTACCCTAGTAGTTTTTGTTCAAAATCACCGTTCCGTACATTATTATTAAGTGATTTACAATGTTATTTTTATGGTCATGGTCATTAAAGGTCATGGACTTATCCCGTATCCCGTTTTTTTTGTGTTTTATTTTATTTAATTTCAGTAGTTCCAGTCATCTCAGTTAATATACCTCACAAAACAGTTTACATATTTTTTTTTAATTTCATTTAATACAAATTATTGAGATCACACTCTGTATTTGGGTCAAAGAAATTTAATCGATCTTGTAGTTTCAGAAAAAGTTTACCGTGACAGTGACGAACAGACAAACAGCCAGACGTTTAGACGGACACATAAGCATAATCTATTTACATAATCGTTTATATACAAACACATACTTGTTCAAGTAATATAGAAATGCCTGTATTATGTTAATCAAACTGTTATGTTATAATTTAATTCCAATGTCACTTTCGAGCCACATTTATCACCAGCACGAATGCAATGGACGCAGTTGCACATATCAGCTTAGTTGTCACAGGAAGACAGAGTAGAATTTTGTTAAAGAACTTTAAAGGAATTTGTTACAAAAAGCAAGTTTTACTGAAACTATCTCTTAACATTCATCACCTACTGTTTTAACATATTTCCAATACTGGGGTTAACAGAGGACTAGACAATTAAGTTCTTTCTACTCATGTTTCACCGCAGCCGATTTGGGACGAAGTGGTGAGCCTATCGCGTATAAAATAATGAATAAGTCACATTTGTGTCATTGTGCTATTTGAAATAGCGATCTGATGTAGGAATGTGACACTAAATTCAATATTCTTTATAAAGCAACTAAGAGGACAACCTAAAAATCCTGTAATAGCCAGCGAGATTTTGAAACAATAACATCGAATTTTGAAAAATCAACATCTGAAAACATACAACAAAAACGCCTGCAAAACGGTAATCGGCTGCTGCGTCCAAGAGTACATGGAGCACCGGAGTGGATTTATTTTAGGTAGTGGACGACCCGTTAGCCTTGTTGGACCCTGCCTTTGAAGCTACGGGTTGTGGGTCGAAACCTGTATGTGGCACATATAAAGTAAATTGTGTCATAAATATGAATGTTTCTACTCCTGTCGTGAAAGTTATTGTTTATATAGTTTACATCTATAAATATTTATATATAAGTTAATATATTTTACATTATTTTAAATGTGTTTGGGGCCTCGCGTGCGTATTTTAAATGGCACCGGCAGAATAATAGCGCTGCAGCGGTACTGCTACAGCATGTTGCTGAGTGAACAAACAAACGTCTCTGACTCACCTCTTTAAATATTTTTCAGGTGGAGATTGACGCAATTGTACCGTTATTGGTGGGGTGGCGGCCGGTTGCGTCACGTTAGGTTATAAAGACTGCTCGAGTGACTCATTTGTCACTCTGCGGTCGCTCATCGTAGAGTCTACTCGCTTGAGGATGCCTTGTTTTGAGGCGAAACACGTGTCGCGTTTTCGGTGGTGGTGTGTGTTACCTGGTTTGAGTGTAGTGGTGGTGCGCTGGTGGGTTGGTGCACGTCTGTGGGTGTGCACGCATCTCTGTGGGAGGGAGGTGGTGCTCTTCTTCTTCTTCTTCTTCTTCTTCTTCTTCTTCTTCTTCTTCTTCTTCTTCTTCTTCTTCTTCTTCTTCTTCTTCTTCTTCTTCTTCTTCTTCTTCTTCTTCTTCTTCTTCTTCTTCTTCTTCTTCTTCTTCTTCTTCTTCTTCTTCTTCTTCTTCTTCTTCTTCTTCTTCTTCTTCTTCTTCTTCTTCTTCTTCTTCTTCTTCTTCTTCTTCTTCTTCTTCTTCTTCTTCTTCTTCTTCTTCTTCTTCTTCTTCTTCTTCTTCTTCTTCTTCTTCTTCTTCTTCTTCTTCTTCTTCTTCTTCTTCTTCTTCTTCTTCTTCTTCTTCTTCTTCTTCTTCTTCTTCTTCTTCTTCTTCTTCTTCTTCTTCTTCTTCTTCTTCTTCTTCTTCTTCTTCTTCTTCTTCTTCTTCTTCTTCTTCTTCTTCTTCTTCTTCTTCTTCTTCTTCTTCTTCTTCTTCTTCTTCTTCTTCTTCTTCTTCTTCTTCTTCTTCTTCTTCTTCTTCTTCTTCTTCTTCTTCTTCTTCTTCTTCTTCTTCTTCTTCTTCTTCTTCTTCTTCTTCTTCTTCTTCTTCTTCTTCTTCTTCTTCTTCTTCTTCTTCTTCTTCTTCTTCTTCTTCTTCTTCTTCTTCTTCTTCTTCTTCTTCTTCTTCTTCTTCTTCTTCTTCTTCTTCTTCTTCTTCTTCTTCTTCTTCTTCTTCTTCTTCTTCTTCTTCTTCTTCTTCTTCTTCTTCTTCTTCTTCTTCTTCTTCTTCTTCTTCTTCTTCTTCTTCTTCTTCTTCTTCTTCTTCTTCTTCTTCTTCTTCTTCTTCTTCTTCTTCTTCTTCTTCTTCTTCTTCTTCTTCTTCTTCTTCTTCTTCTTCTTCTTCTTCTTCTTCTTCTTCTTCTTCTTCTTCTTCTTCTTCTTCTTCTTCTTCTTCTTCTTCTTCTTCTTCTTCTTCTTCTTCTTCTTCTTCTTCTTCTTCTTCTTCTTCTTCTTCTTCTTCTTCTTCTTCTTCTTCTTCTTCTTCTTCTTCTTCTTCTTCTTCTTCTTCTTCTTCTTCTTCTTCTTCTTCTTCTTCTTCTTCTTCTTCTTCTTCTTCTTCTTCTTCTTCTTCTTCTTCTTCTTCTTCTTCTTCTTCTTCTTCTTCTTCTTCTTCTTCTTCTTCTTCTTCTTCTTCTTCTTCTTCTTCTTCTTCTTCTTCTTCTTCTTCTTCTTCTTCTTCTTCTTCTTCTTCTTCTTCTTCTTCTTCTTCTTCTTCTTCTTCTTCTTCTTCTTCTTCTTCTTCTTCTTCTTCTTCTTCTTCTTCTTCTTCTTCTTCTTCTTCTTCTTCTTCTTCTTCTTCTTCTTCTTCTTCTTCTTCTTCTTCTTCTTCTTCTTCTTCTTCTTCTTCTTCTTCTTCTTCTTCTTCTTCTTCTTCTTCTTCTTCTTCTTCTTCTTCTTCTTCTTCTTCTTCTTCTTCTTCTTCTTCTTCTTCTTCTTCTTCTTCTTCTTCTTCTTCTTCTTCTTCTTCTTCTTCTTCTTCTTCTTCTTCTTCTTCTTCTTCTTCTTCTTCTTCTTCTTCTTCTTCTTCTTCTTCTTCTTCTTCTTCTTCTTCTTCTTCTTCTTCTTCTTCTTCTTCTTCTTCTTCTTCTTCTTCTTCTTCTTCTTCTTCTTCTTCTTCTTCTTCTTCTTCTTCTTCTTCTTCTTCTTCTTCTTCTTCTTCTTCTTCTTCTTCTTCTTCTTCTTCTTCTTCTTCTTCTTCTTCTTCTTCTTCTTCTTCTTCTTCTTCTTCTTCTTCTTCTTCTTCTTCTTCTTCTTCTTCTTCTTCTTCTTCTTTCCGTAGGATTATCTAAAAATAGGACCACTTATACATTGTATTTTCTTTTGAAACCTTTAACTTCAGAATGACGTTGTGGAAGCCGTATATTCTTTCTACTAGCTTTTAAAGGAGACTCTAAAGTACATGTCCGTGTGTGTAATGGCTTATGAAAGACGTAGAATGTATTTTACTGTAACGAGTTTTGAAAGATGCTTTTAAAATTGTAAAACTCAATCTATTGATATAAAGATGTTATTTTTAAATTATGTATTAAATTTCAATTAAGTCCTTTCGACTATCGTTTCACCGAGGAAATTTTTTGATACTATGTGACAGGTCGGTCCGTTGTGTTAATTGTCTAGAACTCTGTCTACCCTAGTACTTTTGTTCAAAATCACCGTTCCGTACATTATTATTAAGTGATTTACAATGTTATTTTTATGGTCATGGTCATTAAAGGTCATGGACTTATCCGTATCCCGTTTTTTGTGTTTTATTTTATTTAATTTCAGTAGTTCCAGTCATCTCAGTTAATATACCTCACAAAACAGTTTACATATTTTTTTTTAATTTCATTTTAATACAAATTATTGAGATCACACTCTGTATTTGGGTCAAAGAAATTTAATCGATCTTGTAGTTTCAGAAAAAGTTTACCGTGACAGTGACGAACAGACAAACAGCCAGACGTTTAGACGGACACATAAGCATAATCTATTTACATAATCGTTTATATACAAACACATACTTGTTCAAGTAATATAGAAATGCCTGTATTATGTTAATCAAACTGTTATGTTATAATTTAATTCCAATGTCACTTTCGAGCCACATTTATCACCAGCACGAATGCAATGGACGCAGTTGCACATATCAGCTTGGTTGTCACAGGAAGACAGAGTAGAATTTTGTTAAAGAACTTTAAAGGAATTTGTTACAAAAAGCAAGTTTTACTGGAAACTATCTCTTAACATTCATCACCTACTGTTTTAACATATTTCCAATACTGGGGTTAACAGAGGACTGGACAATTAAGTTCTTTCTACTCATGTTTCACCGCAGCCGATTTGGGACGAAGTGGTGAGCCTATCGCGTATAAAAATAATGAATAAGTCACATTTGTGTCATTGTGCTATTTGAAATAGCGATCTGATGTAGGAATGTGACACTAAATTTAATATTCTTTATAAAGCAACTAAGAGGACAACCTAAAAATCCTGTAATAGCCAGCGAGATTTTGAAACAATAACATCGAATTTTGAAAAATCAACATCTGAAAACATACAACAAAAAAACGCCTGCAAAACGGTAATCGGCTGCTGCGTCCGAGAGTACATGGAGCACCGGAAGTGGATTTATTTTAGGTAGTGGACGACCCGTTAGCCTTGTTGGACCCTGCCTTTGAAGCTACGGGTTGTGGGTCGAAACCTGTATGTGGCACATATAAAGTAAATTGTGTCATAAATATGAATGTTTCTACTCCTGTCGTGAAAGTTATTGTTTATATAGTTTACATCTATAAATATTTATCTATGTAAATATATATCTATGGTAAGTATATTGGCTGGGACATTAAGGTGGCGATAGGCTCGCCATTCTGTCTTAAATAGGCCACAGTGATAGGTAGGTCAAAAGGACTTCATTACTTAGACCTCTGCCTGCCTCAGCGTGGTAAATTGCATAAAACTATAAAAATTACATTCGGATTATTTATTCGATTATTTATTCGGATTATTTATTTAAGTCAAACATTCCATTTGTGTGAAATATTATTATTTACGTTGTAAAACGATTACTCCAGTTATAGATTTAATAAATTAGAGAAGATTTAATACAAAGCTGTTCATACGTGTCAGTAACAGTGAATAATGATAATTGTAAGCATGGCCTTTGTGAAGATTGCGACAGGCGTTTAGTTAGAGACTTCAGTGATGACGGTTCCCAAGTGATAGATATCTGAAGATAGCTTACTAAGTCATACTACTGTTATATGTTAGTTGCTTCATGAAAATTAATTTATGTGCATTTAAATTTCAGGAAATTGCATGCATCTAGTGCGAATTATATCTTTGGCTTGCACATAAAGATGGCGACGGGCTCACCACCGGTCACGTTGTCACAAAAATATCTTCAGTGGAAGGTGGGTCGTAAGGACTTAGTTGTCCAGAGCTGTGTCTACCCCGTATTGGGAATGGCGTGGAGATATATTTATAACGTAGAGTAGATTAGGAACAACAGCACATATATTGCTCTGATCCCAAATTAAGTTAAGTAAATTAATTAAGCCAACATTTTTATATTTATTTATAAATTTTTATGTATTGTTATCATTATTTATGTATTTTTTAATTTTAGCGAATTGCTTGGATATAATATACATACATAACGGTTTGTATAAGACCACTGCAGGAAAAAGGCCTCACTCATAAGGAAGGGTTTGCCTGAATCATCAATTTTGGCAAGCGTATTGGCGACTGCAGTGCCAGAAAATTTACATCTTAAACAGTACTCCCAGTCGCCGGTCTACAAATTTTTCAGTCAATTTTTTTTTTCGAGATAACGTCTCGCTATTAGTAGACAGCCAATTAAAGTTTCAAGGGTTTTTCGCCTCTTAAACATTACATACTATTAAGTTTTCATGTTATCTTCACGCCATTTCTCGCAAGTAGGCAGAGGTCTAAACTGTGAAGTCTTTTCCACTCACTTTTCACCGAAGCTTATTTAAGACTAGTGACTGTTGTTGACCCTATCGCCGTCTTAGGGTCCAAGCCAAGGATACAATATACCTAATACATACATAATTTTGCATAGATTAAATAGAAATATATTGACATAAACATCCATGACTAGATCCATGATTACAAACATTCATGTTCAGAACACAAATGTTTGGCGCAGGCTAAAATTTAAACCCGCACCCTAATGAAGCAAAAAACGAGAAAAATTTACCCCATAATTGTAACATAGAAATATTTATTAAGTTTAATGTAATAACAGTTTTTATAAGAATTCATCGTTTTTTCTAATCATCTTTTATGACAGTTTTATCGATACCTTTCAATATAATAAAGTAGATAGCTCGCTTAGAAAGTAATCCATTTTAAAAATCTGTAATAAATTACATCTTTTGGGTGAATTTTAATAAAATAAATATATCAAATGAAACAAATTATTTGACGAAATAAGAATATACATTAGTTTATCAACAGTAATTAATTTATGTACCATCGTGTTGTAATGAGGTTCCTTTAACGGAAAAGAAACAGGCGAAAGAAACTCCGTAGGTATCCCTTTTTTTGTATTTTTTGAACATGATATAAAATATTTTTGAACATGATATAAAATAATATATGATTTATTCTAGTTCTAATATTGCTTGAGTGCGATCACCTCATTCCCAGGTACCATCGACGTAGACCTAAGGATTGAAGGATTTGAGGAAAATACATTGAAATGCAAAGCCTGCACATAGTCTGAGATTTTGTAATTGAAGCGTCGAGCGAACCGACCCATAAACCAATTACTTACTCTATGTAGTTAACTGGCGTTACAAGCTTGCATTTTTCCTAGTGTTTACATTATTATGTTGTTTTTATGCACATCCGTTTTGTTATCTATTTTAATAATTAATAAGGAAAACAAACATGACATACATTAAAGTAAAAGTAAACTAACTCTATATGCTCATATAAATATTTATAGATAAAAGAGTTAGTAAGAATCACGATAACCGAGTGATTGGATGATCTGGATTCGAGTCCACAGACCGAAGTTCCCCAGGCGGCAGGCTCCAGGCAGGCTTCAGTACTTCATGCCGGCCTACCGCTTGCAAATTTATAAGGCACAGGTTCGGCCGCACTTGTCATCTCTGGGCGGGGGCACCCCAGTGTCAGCTCCTTCCATTTGACCGTATCCAACGAAGAGCGGTTCGAATCGTCGACGACCAATTTCTGTCTGATCGGCTAGATCCCCTGGCTTTGCGAAGAGATGTTGCATCTCTTTGCATATTTTACAAGATGTACTACGGGGAGTGCTTCGAGGAGTTATTCGGATTAATCCCAGCCGCTAAATTTCGCCATCGTACCTTACGGCATAGTCAAAAATTTCTTCACCACCATCTTGATGCTTGGCATTCCACCACAGTGCGTTTTTCGCGGAATTTTCTGCCATGCACTTGCACTTTATGGAATGTTCTGCTGTTTTTTCCGGTTTTTCCGGACCGATACGACTAAGGGACCATCAAGAAAAGAGCCTATACCTTTCTCAAAGGCCGGCAACGCATCTGTTATGCCCTAGTAGTAAGAAAACGGGTGTAGATAAATAATTCCGAGGACAAGCCATGAGATCTTTTTCTGCTCTGGGTGTTTGTGGTATACATTAGTTTTACTTTATAAACTTTGAGAGCAATGTATGTGAATTTTCGCCTATCTATGTATTCAATTATTTATTTGGGTAATATAAGAAATACAAGTAATTAATAAATAACTATTACCATCATGATAAAAGTTATAATGTTCCTTCTGTAGTCGTTTATCTCTGTCTAAAAGTTTAGACAAACTTGTACAAACATGTGATGGATGTTTTCTTAAATCGTATAAATCCTCGGATTTGTATATTTACGGGCATCAAGGTACTATTTCGTATGATTACATGTTCATTAATCTATTTCATTAGTATTAGAGTTCACACAGCTATATATACATATTCTATCGATAATTCTGAAGGAGAGTAATATGGCGGTATATTAATAGATAAGGAGAACATCATATGCATTGCTCTGATCCCAAAGTAAGTAGCTAAAGGACTTGTTTTATATAAACAAAATTAAAGACGCTACCTAAGACACACACGAGATAATGTAGAAAATTTTCTTTTGTACTTTGATCGACTGGTAGCTGAACCGAACTCAGAGCACAGAGCTGGCGACATCTTGAAATCCGGTGTATGCGCTACTCTACCACTGAGTTAGTCGTTAATTATGTAATATTATCAAATATATAATCATCAATTTATCATGTCCGTAACTACAATGTCTCTTCATATATTTCAAACACAACAGTTAGGCGGCAGAAGACTCAAGCAGAAAAACACTATGTAATTTATGCATTGACATGTTTTTATTTACCTGATGGCATATTAAATCAGTAATATTACAGCTGCAAATGCTTTGCAGACTTTTAAAATATCAATTGAAAACGTCGGGAGAATATGGAAAGTGTAATAGGAAGCTTCACTATTAAGATGAAATGCAGAACCACAAGACGACAATACCTCATGCCTTTTATATTCCATACAAGCTTATTCATGAGCGTGTTAACTCTGGGCGTCTCGATCATACATAAATACATAACAGACTGTTAAAGTCTTAGGACATGGGCCACTTCCGTTAGGATTTCCCATAAGCGCTTCGCTTGGGAAGTAATCGTAGCATCAAACGCCTCGCAAGTTACAGGCTGCTGACCATCACTACGTTACATATTTTTGTTCTGGTATTTTTCAAGATGATTATCCGGCCAACTAACGGGTCGCTACAATGATATTCAAAGCTATTTCTCCTTAGTCGTCTCTTGACACGCTTGAAAGCATAGGAAGTGGTATTTTCTTATACCCATACTACATACAAATGTTGGTGCTTATCTTTACTACGATAAATCAAACAACGAGATTATATGCAACTTGCACATTGCACATCACTAGTCAAGTGTAAGTGATATTGATTACCCTCAACATAGACAAGAATTAATTGCCCGCAAATACAGCATTCAATTGCGAGCCTTCACATATCATTCATGGGTAATTTCCATGGATTGCTACGTCAACGATACAGAATTGGTTTTTATAATAGACGCAAATTACATTTGATTGTAGGGTAGTAAAGTGAAACATATTTTATAATAAAAAAATAGAAGTCAGCTTAAGATACAGTTTTATTTTTTCTTTGGGGAGTTAAAATTTTATACCCACTCATCTCTAGCTTGGAAAAACCAGGGAGGAGACTGAATCGCATATCTAAAGGAGACTTAACATGTACCGTCTTAAAATCTCCTCGTCCTCCGCTGTTGCCTCTGTGGCTTTTACATCGTCATCGATGCGAGCGAAAGCCCACAAGTAGAAAAAGAAAGAACAAAGTCGTGACTCACTCCGACCTCTGTAAACGATAGAGACTTCCGGCAAACCGCGGGACAATTATGTACAGATATGCATAAGCATATTTTTAATAACATATAAACAAACCACTGATTTAAACCGACTTCAGGTAGTATTAGAGTCCATGAATTTTCAGCTATTGAACCGATCTTAATACATTACTGTTGAAAAATATATAATATACATAATACCGCATAAATACATTACTGTTGAAAAATCGGACACAATACAAAAAATCACCAGTGCTTTGCGCAAACACTGGCTTATATGAAATGAAATTCTTAAATAACCTTAATTGGAGCCTAGAATACACCGCATATGATTGTCTTGCTATTATAGACATTCATTGTCATACATGAGCAATTTTCTATCGATTTTTTATAGAAATAGAATATATTTATAACTTTTTTCAATGGCTTGTATAAACCATAATCATGTGCAGGATACAAACCCCTCTACGGCAAACTTTTTTGATAAAAAAGAATGTTTATACTGGAGTCATGGATATTTGAAGATATATTTATTTAAGTATATTGTACCGTAAGCTAGTGCGCTAAAACAGTGATAGAATCGCCAACAGTCACGTTGTCCCAAATCATTTTTGGTGAAAATTGAGTCGAAAGAACTTCATTGTCTTAAGCCGAAAAGACGTAATTATCTCTGCCTGCCCCAGTATGTGCAATAGGGTGAAGATGAAAAATAAATACTTGAGATTCATGAATACGATGTATGACAGAATGTGGAAAGTATCTAAGTAAAGAAAATATACAGGGCGAAAGTTAACTTTGAAAATATTAAGACTGGAACGAGACTAAATGTCCAGGATTATGTGAGAAAATTGCTCGACGAGTACTCCTCGGGATACCTTGAAGTGCGTTTACGAATAAAATTATGAATTTCCGTCGAGTGTTTGGGTGGTCGGAATTTCGAGTCAAGAGACCCGAGTTCGATCCTCAAGTGACCGTACCAAGGGGTTTTTCTAAGACTTATGTACGAATTATATCGTTGGCTCACCACCTGTCACGTTGTCCCGAAAATATCTTCGGTAGAAGGTGGGTCGAAGGGACTTAAATGTCTAGACTAGACCTCTGTCTACCCTTGTATTGAGAATTGCGTGAAGATATTTATTAATTTAAATAAGTGAAAAAGGTAAGTAAATATCGTGACACTTGGCGATCTCTGGTCTCTGGCTTCTCCGTCAGGGATTATGCGTAATATTTATTTAATAACTTTCAATGCATCGTGTATTTTCATGGATCCCTGACGTGTTTCGTCACGTAGAACATTAATTTAAACTTCAATTTACTTTGGGGTCTCACCCACATTCAAGAGGTGTAACGTGCTGGCCTCGTTAATATAAATGATATTGTGCGGACCCTCAGAGTCATTATGAGGACATTTCGACCGGTAATGTTATATTGTAAATCTGGTAAAGAATATTCTTCAGAGTATAGGATAAGTTATATAGAATAAGTTAAATATGTAATTTACAAAATTGTATTATTTTGCAAGTATATAAAGAAAAATAAGACAAATATTCAATCAAGCTAAACTTAACCTTTATCTATACCTAAAAGTTACTCGAATGACTTTTCATTATAGGAATTATTTTAACTTCCGTAGCATGCACGTACATAAGAAGAAATATTTATAAGAAGAATAAATTGTTATACGTTGCTTTGATCTTAAAGTCTGTAGCTTAAACACTACTATTAAAGCCCCTAGAAAATGCGGTTAAAAAGTTTGGTTACGTCTTAATACGTCCGGGAATCGAAACTAAATCACACACACATACACACACAGGCACGCACGCACGCACGCACGCACGCACACACACACACACACACTTTATGTTTATTTTTTGATTTGTAGACGGTGTTTGTTGATTTCTACTAAAGAGAGTATATTGTACCGTAAGCTAGTGCGCTAAAAGGTTTTTCATAAACTTATGTACGAATTATATCGTTGGCTTGGACATAAAGATGGCGACGGGCTCACCACATTTCACATTCATCATTCACCACAAGGAGTTTCTGTCACCCGTATTTTCTCCGTTAGATAGACCATTACGAATCGGTTGTAGATTAAAAAATTATCTTCGATTAACTAATGTATTTGAATGTAATATATATTCTTATTTCGATCCATTTTCTCGGTTTTTCTGGAGGTTTCTTCGTTTTTTCTGCTCTATAATACAAGTTTAGCATACATACATACTTTAGCTACTTTATTTAGGATCAAAGCAATTTATGTGATAATTTCCTAATCGACGTTTTTATATGTTAATTAAATTTTAAGCAGTACCACTGGTCTGTCTGAAGAAACACATAAAGCAATTAAAGAAAAAAAGACACTACCTCACAAAGTGTTTAAACTTACCACAGCAATAATGAGACAGTAAAGTTAATTTTCACGCGGCATAACTTTACTGTAATTGAATTTAGAATGCGTAATTAGAATATAAGTTAATTATTTCTTTGGTGATGGGCCTTTTACTTCCTAAAGTATAATAATATATGAGAACAATGACAAAGTTGTACTTCTAAATACTTTTTACGTAAACATTTATTTATTAACAAAAACAAAACTAGCAATTCATAACAATATGTACTAGTATCTTGTGTAGTACTCCAAAGCAGCAACTTACCAATGCTTGTGATGAGTTGTTTACGACAATTGTCGAATGGTGAGACCGGACCTGTTACATTATGTCGCGCAGTCCGCACCCTAAACCATTACCCTATTGACGCTAAAGCTTTAGATCACTTATATATTTTATTATTACAGAAATATTCAATAACCTTTAATTAAATGATATTATATTCGGAAGGTGTAGACAATTTTGTATTTTGTAATGCTATGGAACTCAGAGGTTTACAAATTAGTCATTTAGATAAACATTTTACTGAAGCTTATTTGGGATAATGTGGCAAGTGCTGAACCTATCGCAGTTTTATTATACCAGCCAATGACAAGTATTTACTTACATTGACAAATATTCATATAAACCAAAAAACAATAATTACTACTGCACAAACATTCACATGTATCACACAAATGTTTGTTCTTTAGCGAGATTCAAACCCACAATTAATTAACAGCACTTAAAATTACTTTGTATGCTGGGAAAAGCGAAGGATAGCAGGTGAAAAGAAGAAAGAGTAAACGCACTCCGACCGGGTTTAAGTGGCCTTGGACTGTGAGTCTGTCTACGTAGTATGTATAGTGTACCTCATGTGTCCGTGTGTAATGAATGCGGGGGGCGTAGCCCCGAATCTATTGTTACTTTGGTAATGACGTCTTTGACATCTGCTGAGATGTGGTTGGGTGTCTTCTATAGGGGTTAGGGTTAGGGGTTTGCATTAGTATAATTTTTTTCAAAACTCATTTACGATTTATAATGTTAGCTTAGGCATAAAGACGGCGACAGGCTCACCGCTGGTCACATTATTCTAATAAAAGTTTTCGCCGAAAAGTGGGTCTAAATTACTTAACTCTCTGGACTTCTGTCTTCCTGTTCTGTCTTTCTAAGTATTGGGAATAGCATGAAGATGTTTTCAACATAAAACTAAGCAAATAATTAACTATAGGCAAGACTATGGAGACACATATCGCTAAAAGTGATTTCTTCCGGACTGTATCTAAATATGTCGTGCCGCTTGCTGGGATATTAAGACTGCGACAGACTTGGTCAGTCTGTCATGTTATCACAAAAATAACCTTCGCTGAGAAATGGGTCGAAAAGGTTTATTTTCTAGACCCGCGCTTATCCCAGTATGGCAAAGTGAATCTCTTGTCTACCTCAGTAATTTCGACTTGCCATCATGGAAGTTAATTCCATAAGCACGGTATACTAACGTCTTCGAAAAAAGAAAATCGTACATATGACTGACACTAACTTCACACAATTTTCGTGTTCCTATTCCTATCACGCAATTTCCCGAGGGACGCAAATGGAATGAGATCTGAATGTAGATAAATCGGTGACCGCATGTTCGGATCTAGAATTTTTCGTCTAACATTCTTTATTTGATTTTCAGGGATTGATTTCGCAATGTTATAGTTGTCGTAATGCTATAATTATTCAATAACGGATCGTTTGCCCAGATATTAACTTTAATTATTTATTAAATTTAATTATCTAATATTTAAATAAATAAAAAAATAAATATATACACGCAATTCCCAATACAGTGGTAGACGGAGGTATAGTTTAGACAATTAAGTACCTTTAACCTACCTTCCACCGAAGATATATTCGTTGCCGTCTTTATGTCCAAGCCAACAATATAATTCCTATATAAGTTTTTGAAAAAACCATTGGAAAGAACCTACCACCTGGGGATCGAACTCGAGTCTCTTGACTTGTCATTCCGACCACCCAACCACTCGGCTATCGTGACATAAATGTAATATTTACAATAGCATATTTTAACTATGAGTTAATGAATGTGTCGAAGTAAGCCGAGACTAAGTTCCGAAGACCATGTGAGCAACTGGTTTGAAGAGGAGTGTCAAGAGTACTCGGATTCCTAGACGTGCATGTATGAAGAAAATTATGAATTTAAAAGAAGATTCGCAAGAGGTATATAAGGACCGTGGCACTTGGCGATCCGTTCTCTTTGACTATTCTGACAGCGAACATTCTTCACACACAGGAAGATAATTAAGTAAGGATTGCGGGTAAAACAACATGGAATCATGCATATGGTATGTTCTACACACGTGAGGAATATTAATATATACTCGTACATCACTGATTACCATTGGTATGGCAGAAGAAACATGTAAGCAGAGTAAATGCAGTTGAAATGAGAGCGTTAAGAAGTATGATAGGAGTTAAACTGAGTGACAGGATAAGGAATAGTGAGATAAGGAAAAGTTGGTCTGAAAGAAAATGTAGTGACTAAAATTGACAAAGGTATGCTAAGATGATTTGGTCATGTTGAGAGAATGAATGAAGAACAGTTGACGAAAAAAGTGTATAAGGCGAGTGTGATTGGAATTGTAGGAAGGGGCGGACGTTTCGAGATTAAATCAGGAACGTCCTGAAAAACGGGCAGGTCAAGAGTACCAAAACTCGAAGAGAATGTATGAAGGGAATAATGAAAGTGGACGAAGCGAAACAAGTACATAAGGATCGTAACAAGTGGAAAGAAGAGGTATCTGCCTACCCCTTCGGGAAAGAGTCGTGATTGTATGTATGTATGTATGTATGTATGTATGTATTTATGTATGTGTTACCTATAACGCCCAGTATTAGTCCACTGCTGAACATACGGCTCTCCTCTAAAAGGGTTTGCCGTAAACGGTACGCTTGGCAAGCGCATTGACGATAGTCTGCTTGATTTGGTCACATATTTTTTCGAGATATTTAGCCCGCCATTTGTCGCCAGCAATTGATATTGTAAAGACTTTTCTTTTAGTCGCATTTTACGACACCCACCACACGCATTCCATCTACCTAGAAACACAGTGTGGGATGACCACCCACAGAATGCCGCCACGAAGCAGTCGATAGATGCAGATTGCTGAGGTCAGTTCAGTAAAAAGAAAGAAAAATATGCAGTCTTGGCGAAGTCGAATACCATAAATCCAAATATCTAAAAGTACATACTTTCATATTATTATTTGGATTAGTATGCTAATAATCAGAGTAAATTAATATTACATTTTGCTCGCCTTACCCCAGTTTATTTCTTCATTAAAATGTGAGCCGTTTTTACTTAATTCATGATTTTACTGTATTAAAATTTCTTGCACGGATGCTTTAAAATGAGATTATTATAAAGGTTAATCGGTACTATATATTCATATCAGTCATTTAATGAAGCATTTTTATACATTTTTAGTTTACCATACAGAATATGGTAAATTTGTAAATTACTAATTCTGATAAAAAGTCACGATAGCCGAGTGGTTGGGTGATCGGAATTTGAGTCCGAGTTCGATCTCATGTCAGGCTCGTACCAATGTTTTTTTTAAAGTTAACTTAACTTAAACTTTTTTTAAAAGTTGGTACGAAAATACTTACATATATTTCTTAATTTCTCTTTCGATCTTTCTTGATGACGGCCCGATAGCCTAATTTGAATCCTACCTTTGAAGCTAAGCATGCGAGTTCGAATATCGCTAGGGATAAATATGAACCATCATCAATCATATAAATCATAATCAAAATCAATCATCGGTGATAAATATAAAATCTTGTACTAGAATCGTGGATTCGATATATGTGTATATGAATATTCTTAATATGAAATTATATTGTACCGTTTAGCAAGTTTAGCAAGTAAAGTTTACTCGAAGGTTTTGACACGTGGGATGCAAGATAAATCGGAAAGATTTCTAAGGGAGGCACAATGCGGATTTAGACCTGGAAGAGGATGCACGGATCAAATGTTTTCTCTCCGCTCACGGAGAAGCTTCTGGCTGCTAATCAGAAGATTTTCTGTGCTTTTGTGGATCTTGAGAAAGCATTTGATAAGGTTGTAAGGAAGAAAATGTGGGAACTGTTGCCGGGGTATGGTGTGGATGGTCGATTGCTAAGGGCTGTGCAGTCACTTTACTGTGACTGTAAAGCCTATGTGCGGGTAGGGCATGACCTGTCACCCATGTTTAGCGTCCAAACGGGCGTAAAACAGGGTTGTGTCATGTCTTCCTGGCTATTCATACTGTATCTCGACAGCTGTTTACAGAAGCTGAAAGATAGCTGTTTGGGTGTGAAATTGGGTGACATAAAAGTAAATTGTCTGCTTTATGCTGATGATGCAGTGCTTATAGCACCATCAGAGGCAGAACTGCAGGCATTAGTCACGTGTATGAAAGAAGAATGTGAAATTAATGGTCTCCGTTTGAATGCTAATAAAACTAAGGTTCTGGTATTTGAAAGGGACGAAGAAAGAACCAAGTGCGAAATTTGGGTAAATCAGGAATGTCTAGAACAGGTGAATGAAATTGGGGAGTGCGTTTAGCCGGGATGGAAGATGTGATTAGATGTGGACAGGCGTGTCGCTGCTGGGAACAAAGTCAATGGTGCCCTGACTGCGTTAATCAAAAGGCAAGGTGTTGTAAAAAGTGCACGCCTTGCAATACATAACGCAGTGTTGGTACCGACTTTGTTATATGGCAACGAAACCTGGGTATGCCAGAAGAAGCATAAAAGCAGGTTGAATGCATACCATGGCCGACGGAAAGCGAAACGAAGAGATTAGCAATATGGCAGGTTTGAAAGATGACCTTGTCTCAAAATGGATAAGGGCTTGCTTCGGTGGTTTGGGCACGTTGAGCGAATGAGTGAAGACCGAATGGTGAAGAAAATATACAGCGCGAAAGTTAATATTAAAAGGTGTCAAGGTAGACCGAGACTAACGTTCGAAGACCATGTGAGCAAATTGCTCGAAGAGAGGAGGGTCAAGAGTACTCGTATACCTAAACGTGCATGTATGAAGAAGATGATGAATCTGAAAGAAGCGAAAGAAGTATGTAGGGATCGTGACACTTGGCGATCTGTTCTCTCTGGCTACCCCGTCAGGGATTGTGCGTGAAGATAAATAAATAAAAATATTGTACCGTTACCCTGGATAATAAAAAGATTTTAGGCTCGCCACTTCATCATGTTTTCTCTAATAGGTTTCAGTAAAAGCTGATTTATTAGATCTTAATCGTCTAAAACTCTTTCTACCCCTAGTATTGGGAATATGCGTGAAATACCCCAGTGGCAGGCTAGTACCAATTATTTTTTTCGAAAACATTTATACAATTTATATCGTTTGCTTCGACATAAAAGTGGCGACGAACTCACCACCTGTCACGTCCCAAAAATGATCTTCGGTGAAAAGTAGGTCGAAGAGACTTAATTTTCTAGACCTCTATCTATCATTGTTAATGGCGCGAAGATTGTTATTATAAAAACATTACCATTGTAAAGCAATAGTGAAAATAGAAAACCCCGGGGAAAAATTTACTATTGAAAAAGGATTTCGCCAACATAACTACTCAGTTTCACCTAAATAATTTATAGATGTACTTGAACATATTTTTAGGAGACTAAAATGCTACAATGAAAATATAAAGATTAATGAAGAATTTTTATCGCATCAACGTTTTGCAGACGGTATTGTACTTTTGTCAGAGACCCAGAAAAACTGTAAAAATGACTTATGACCTGAACTCGAACAGGATAAAATGTAGCCTAATAATAGATATAAATAAAACTAAGATCTTGACAAATTTCTTCACATATTTTTCGAATACACGGGAAGACAAAAGTCTAAACAATTAAGACTTTGAACTATATTTCACCGAAGCCTATATGGAACAATATGACAAGCGGTGAACCTATCGCCGTCTTAGTGTCTAAGATAAATATATCACTTATAGATATAAATATTTATATTAACATTCATGACTTGTGTACAATCATCACACAAATGTTTTCCCATATTGCAATTCAAAACCGCAACCCTTAGCTTTAAAGGCATTTTCACTACCATTTTCACTACCATATTTACAACGAAAACTTATTTTGTTGTTCTTTATGTAGTATTCAGCTTCTCTTAGAAAACTTTCTTTCAATGGAAAATATTTAATATTGCATTCTGTATTCTATTTTCGTTGTCAAGAAATCTTAAGCAGAACGTTTCCAGACGCCCGTTACTTCTTATATTTTATTAAAGACAAAATTCTAAACCCAGCAGCTGTCGAACGCTCTTCTATTGATTTTAAATTCAATATAGGAAAGACAACATATCTATGTTGCAGATGTTCTTTGGCGTAAATATGATTTATTTCATAAAACACAAGTAACGTTTTGAATAAACAAGTGATTTAACAATTATTATGTTTTAATAATTATAACGATTAAAAGTCACAATAGCCGAGTGGTTGGGTGGTCGGAATTTCGAGTCAAGAGACCCGAGTTTGATCCTCATGTGACCGTACCAATGTGTTTTTCTTTTTTTTTTATAGAAAAGGGAGGCAAACGAGCAGGTGGCACAGTTGATGGAAAGTGATTACCGCCGCCCATGAACACCCGCAATACCAGAGGCATAGCAGATGCGTTGTCGCCCTTAGAGTGCCCCCCCCCCTCACCAGAATTGTGGGAGGGGGGAGTGTGGGCCTCCGGTTACCTGCAATCACCAGACGAAATGTAGAAGTTTATTACACTTCTACTTCATGCCAGTATTCTGTGAGGTCGTGGTACTTCCCCGGTCGAGCCGGCCCATTCATGCAACAACAAAAGCTGATGCGTGGCTCTACCACTATTTCCTAAAACTAAAACTGTTTTCTAAAACTTATGTACGAATTATATCGTTGGCTTGGACATAAAGACGAGAAATTATCTTCCGTGGAAGGTGGGTCGAAGGGACTTAAATGTCTAGACTGGACCTCTGTCTACCCCTGCATTGGGAATTGCTTGAAGATATTTATTTATTATTTATTTATTTATAATAATTATAATATTATAATTGTTAAATCACTTGTTTATGCAAAATATACTTCAATTATGTAATTTTTTTAAAAATTTTTAAAGCATACAAATCAAAAAAGTAGAAGCGTAAGAGCTGTGTAAAGATCGTGACACTTGGTGATTTGTTCTCTCTGGCTACCCCGCCAGGGATTGTGCGTAAAAATAAATAAAAAATAAAGTACAAATAATACTGGACTTTTTTTATTTAATTAATGAGAAACTTAAGAACCTTTTTTTTATTTCTTTTTAATTTATCAAATTAAACTCTCTTGATAAAACTTACAGACATAAATATATACATAGATAGGGACCACATCACATGCACTGGTCTGATCCCACTGCACTACACTGATCCCAAAGTAAGCAGCTAAAGCACCAAGGTTATGGTATCAATGAGTAGAATATTAACAACTATAGTACCACAAACAGCCAGAACTGAGAAAATGTAAAAAGTTGTGAAAGACCCGACCGAGAATCGAACCCGGATCCTCCAGTCAACGGAGGTCGTCGATTGATAACAGATTTATTAACAGTGCAATACAATTATTGTAGGAACACAATTACAATATTTAAAATTGTAGTTGTGTAATAATTGTGTTGTACACTATTTGTACAATATGTTACTAACTCTTTTATCAATTACAATTTAGACATATAGCCGATATCGGTAGTGACGATCGCCGAGTGGTTGGGTGGTCCGAATTTCAAGTCATGAGACCCGAGTCCGATCCTCAGGTGGCAGGCTCGTACCAATGGGTTTTTCATAAACTGATGTACAAATTATATCGTTGGCTTGGACATAAAGACGGCGACGGGTTCACCACCTGTCACGTTATCCTGAAAATAACTTCGGTGGAAGGTGGGTCAAAGGTAAGTCCCTTTATTGAAGTTGACTAGACCTCTGTCTACCCTGTATTGAGAATTTCGTGAAGATATTTAAATAATATTTTTTTAAGTTAGACATCATCTTGACTGATAGTGACAATGCTTTCAGTGAAGACATGTTTGTTTGAATTTTGAACATAAAACATGTATAAAAGTCGGAAAACAAAATAATATTACCTTCTTCGGTATATAAATCGTACCCTAAAAATCCCTTCTGAATACTCGACAGTCGTTACAATGTTAGTGGATTGAAATGCGAGAGCCTTGCTTTATCTCCCTATTGTTTTACTTTGAATTTTGATGCTCCACATTGTTTAATGTGGTCTGTATGATCCTTATCATGGCTTTGTTAATGTAATTGAAACGATTAATTGTTTAAGTGTTAGTTAAAATTATTCGTGTGGTGCTTGCGTAAGAATCGTCACTCACCATCTCTGCGGATGTCATGATTGGGACACGTCGGGAAGTAAAAATAGTTGATAAATACTACTTAAAAACGCGATTAAATACGAAAAACGTTTTATTTAAGAAACATCTTTTATTAATCGTAAAATTTATTTTTAAGGATAACATTTATTTCTCTCTATTGATATTATTCTTTGTTCTCGCCTGCAATTTACTTTTTATCAGTTACTTTTTATGAATAATTAGAAGTTAAGGTCAAAGGTTAAAGAAGGTAAAGGTTAATGCCACCAATTATTAATTCACAATAATTAAGAAACATCAGATGCTACGGCAAAGTCAAAAATTGATCCCCCCGCATGATCGGTGGTTCGAGATCGTGCCATTCGGCATGGTGGGCGTTGAAGTCGCCGAGTATGATCTCTGCGAATGGGATTTGTTGTAGCACGGAATCTGCAGTCATTTGGATGAGGTCGATGAGTCGGTGAATTTCGGCATTACCGCTGTGGGATAGACGCACCCATAGACGCGAGGGTGGTCGTCGCTGTCTATGCGTAGCCCAAGGGTGGACAGGTACCTACCTTCAAGGCTGCCGAGGCGTTTAGAACATATATCCTCTCTGACATATTCACAAACCCCGGCCCGTGGCACAAAAGAATGTTCCAGCTTGTACCACAGGTAGGAAAGATAAGAGGTATCCGCCGGAGTGAATATCTACGTCTCGGTAAGAAAAAGCAAGGCAGGCTTTACTATCTCCAGATGGTAGTGGACGGCATCAAGATTGGAGTGGAGTCCCCTGATATTGCAGAAATCCACGACAAGTGTGGTAAGGGGTGCCGAAAGTTTTTTGCTACGTTTGCCTCGGACAGTGTGGGAACAGAGCGCAACTTTGTTTCTACAAAGTTCCGCTCTGTTCCCACTGTTATAACTATATTTTGGAGGAGAGGGTGTGTGGGCCTCCGGTTATCTGCACTCACCAGACAAAACGCAGAAGTTTGTTACACTTCTACTTCACGCCGCTATTCTGTAAGGTCGTGGTACTTGTCGGTCGAGCCGGCCCATACATGCAACAACAAAAGCTGATGCGAGGCTCTACCACTGTTAACTACTAACTTCTAGCACAGGTTCAAGGAAATCTACTTCAGGTACTCTTATCTTACACGGGTAGGTTTTGTTACATTTCTTGTCTGGCATATTTGTTATTCCTATAATAACAACTACCCAAAGTATACGAGAATTAACAATTTTAGTAAGAAAGTAGTAGAAAAAATGATAAACAAAACGTAAAGTTTCATTTATCGAGATATATTTATCATTTCTACAGAATGATAAACAAATGATTATCGTAGTATCTTTATGATAAATAAATAATCAATAAAACTTTAAGTTTGTTTATCATTTAAACAGAAGTGTTTATGTCATATCATTTAAGCAGAAACAATATAGGTGTCCGCCATATTTACCTAGTTGGAGCATACTGACGCATTCACTAGCGGGTGAATGAATTTCGAATGCGAGTCTAGCGTTTGTTCGCTTTGAAGTTAGTGGACGCCTGCTGAGGCCTCTACTCACGAGGGTGTAAACGTAGCATTATTAGCAAACGATGCGGTCAGTTGTGTCTGTATATGGCTTTTCGATCCACCTTCCACTGAAGACATTTTTGGGACCACGTGTCAGGTTGTAAGTCCGTCGCCGTCTTTATGTCAAAGACAATGATATAAATCGTTCATAGGTTTTTGAAAAAATGTATCTACTACCTGGGAATCAAACTTAGATGTCTCCACTAGAATTGCCATCACCTAACCTCTCGATAGAAAGAAAAGAAAAATCAGCTGCATCAAAGCGTGGAAACTTGTTCATCGTTCTCCAGTAAATACAACTCCGAGTTGCATGTTCAAGAAGATAAATGATCGCTTAACTGCATGCAATTTCACATTAAACAACTTTTCCCGAGTTTTAAACATTACTTTGAATCAGTTTAACAGCCAAAAGCTTACCGCAGCATTAAGCTTAGCATTGATAATAAATACTAAAAGTTTGAAAAGAGTGAGAAGAGTTATGGCAAGCTATTTTAACTTTATAGTGCACCTTATAGAAAAAAGTATACTCGTAAAACTGCTTGTTGCCATTACGTAAGAATATCCATCTCCTTCTTTCTGTGGGAATCGTAGGAAGATATTAAGAGAAAAGACTTGATGAATTGGCTACAAAAATCATTGGTACGAGCTTGCCACCACAGGATCGAACACGAGTCTCTAGACTCGAAGATATTTATTTTATTTATTTAAGTAGAGTACTTTGTACGAAGAAATATGGTACGTGTATTATATGAGACTTCAAAAATCCAAGTCACTATTGTGAAGACAAGAAAGAGAATAGTATATAGCATACGGCAAATATATTTTTTTAATATTGAAGTAAAATAATCAAAAAGGATTCCTAACAACAATTCCGTGCGTTCAAGTTATGGTATTCAGCGACAAAGCTGTTAATGCTGACGGTCACGGATTTTCAACGAATTCCTTGCAGAATGGAATTTGAAACTTGTTAACTTTTAGTATTAAGCTTCATTTTATGATAATGATGAAAACTTTACACCAATTTCTTTAAAACATTATGCTGTTGTATTTTTGATGAGACTCTTATGAAACGACTGTATATTGGTTTTAATTTTAAATTCAGTAAGCGTGGTTTCCGAAACTCCACGACTATGTACATATTTTGACCACCCCAACATAGCTCTTCGAGTCGACGGTGAGTGATCTTTATGCACATTTCGGTAGGATGCACCGTTTTAAACTCCACTAAACTGGCACGGCTCTATAGAGCATTTAGGTATATGAATATCTTGAAAAAATAATTTCCGTTCCCAATACTGAGGTAGACAGAGGTCCAATCAATCAAATCCTTTCAACCCCACCTTTGACCGAAGACATTTTTGGAACTGCGTGACAGGTGGTGAATCTGGATTTCTATAGTTGTCCAAATCAACGATATAAATACTATACAAGTTTTGACGATAAAATTTTGGTACTCTATGTACTCTGTGTTGTAACTCTATGTACATTCATCAAGCCAAGTCAAGTCAAGCAAGAAATGATTTTTAGTAACTCCCTGTATAAAGGTGCAAATACATACTGGTATATAAGGAAATTGAAACTATTATTTCAATATCCCTATAAGTAGTAGAGCGTTACCTAATTATATTGCTGGTTCCAATTTAAACGAAAGTAAACTTTATTACAATGCAGTAAATAAATATTTTATCAAGCAAAGATGTTATTTCCACTGCCTAGCTATTATCCATTCATGCATAGTATGAACCTCTTGTGACTACTTCAACCTCACTCGTTTACCTTTAAGGAAACCGGGGTTAAAAGCTTATACCTCTATTGTATTTATTTTCTTAGAGATCTTAAGCAGATTAAACTATAAATATTTAAAACTAATACATATAGTTAGAAATGAAATGTGTTCATGAAATACCCGTCGGATGTGTATAAGAATTTATAATCCTGTGCCAGATGTATTTAAAGAACTGACATTAATTAAATTTTATATTAAATTATTCCAATGGCTAATAAATAATTATTTTTACTCAATTAAGGAATATTACGTTACGTTGTCCCAAAAAAAATGTCGTTGATGAAATTTGGGGCTAAAGGGCTTAATTTTCCTCTATCTACTCCAGTATAGGGAATAGCGTGAAGATTTATAAATACCTATAAAACTAAGTTATAAATTCAATATTTCGGTTTTATTTTACAGATAAATTTTTGATTACTTTTATGCCTAACAGAAAAGTTTTATTACCTTTAGATTTTTTTAACTTTTATTGGAATTTTTATATATAGAGCTTTCCGAGTACGCAACAATTTACGATTCACTATGGCCATCGTGCAGCACTCTTGTCACGTAGCCTCATGTTAATAAATTTTACTCGTTCGATAAACGTGAAAATTCCATTCGAATGCGCAAATGTCAAGGGTCTAAAGTCATTCACAATTCTACTACTAGTTCATAACTAAAAATAAAATTAGTACATTTATATCAAACTTAAAAATATAATATGTAAAAGCTTAAAATATATTTTGAAGGTGAAAACGTTTTCAATGCTTAAGAGTGGTTGTAAGTTTATTTCTACCACTGCAACGATTAAAATTTTTCAGTATAACTTCACACCTTGACGTAGCCAGAGAGAACCGGTCACCAAAAGTCTCGATCCTTGCATACCTGTTTCACTTCTTTCAAATTCATCATTTTCTTCATACACGCACGTTTTAGTATCCTAGTACTTTGTAGCTTCCCCTCTTTGAGTAATTTCCTCACATGTTCTTCGTAAGTTAATTTCAGCCAACCTCGACCCCTTTATTGTTAACTGTAAATAATGTTTAATACAAACTAAGTATATGTGAACTCCGCCGACCATCATTGGCGATGCCTTTGGCCAGGTTTGGTCACCTTAATACTGCCTCCGATACATTGATTACAGGGCCGATCTTTGTGGCACACTTTGGGGAAGGCCTATATTTTTAGGATATTAATGATTGATGTAATGATAAAAGATGGCGTCTTAGAAGAATCAAATCGGTTGAGTCGAACGGATTGTATTATATGAATTGATTTATATGAAATGTATGGAAAAAAGATCGCGTTTGAGAATAATTTAAGAGGGGTGAAAATTAAATTATTTTCTATACTTTACGACAAATCAGTATATCAATACCTTTCATTTAAAAACTAATTTGGTTAATTTTTTTTTATTTATTTGGTTATTAAATAAATATAAATAAATATCTTCACGCAATTCCCAATACAGGGGTAGACAGAGGTCAAGTCTAGACAATTAAGTCCCTTTGACCCACCTTCCATCGAAGATATTTTCGGGACAACGTGACAGGTGGTGAGCCTGTCGCCGCCCTTATGTCCAAGCCAACGATGAAATTCGTACATAAGTTTTTGAAAAACTCATTGGTACTGCCACCTGGGGATCGAACTCGGGTCTCTCGACTCGAAATTCCGACCACCCAACAACTCGGCTATCGTGACTACTATACTTTTTGGTTATTCGGTTGGTAAAAATGAAAAAAACCATTAGGCTCGTAAAACACTTAATTTTTTTATAGAATAGGGAGGAAAAGGAGCCGGTGGCTCACGTGATGGAAAGAGATTATCCCGGCCCATGAACACCTGTCACTTTGTCCTAATAAATGTATTTAATGGAAGGATCGAAATAAATAAATTGTCTAGACCTCTGTTTACCCTCATATTGAGAATGGCTTACAGATTTTTTAATTAGTCTATAAAGCATTTTTATTGATCTATAAAGCAACATATTAAGAAAGAGAATAGCTGTTAATCCCGCTAAAGTATGCACCAAGATCAGTCATGGTTAACTTGAAGAGCTACGTGGGGCTGGTAAAACACAAGTATAGTCGTGGAGTTTCGTAGTAGGAGTTTCGTGGAGTTCGTAGAGAAAACACTTACAGTCGCTACATTAAAATATCATAAAAATAAAAGGAGAAAATGTTTCAAAAAAGCGGTATAAAATTTTCATCCTTATCATAAAATACTAAGAATTACCAAGCTTCAAAATCCATTCCGTAAGGAATTTGTTTAAAATCCGTGACCGTCAGCATTAACAGCTTTGTCGCTGAATACCTTAACTTGCGCACGGAATTGTTGTTAAGAGTGCTTTTTTATTATTTCACTTATTCAGAAAACGATTGTTTCTGCATTTTCTTGGTTAAAGATGTTTATGGTACCTTTGTGGTTTCGATACCATAACACAAGTACTTTAGTTACTTAGCTTGGTACTTATGTATGTGATGCTATCCCTATCTTTGTATGAATGTATTATTGTTTATTTCTTGTATTTTTTGTGTCCTCTCGCTAAGAACGTTCCTCTCACTGTAGATATATTTTTTTCTTTAGTAGCTTTATCTGAACAAGAAATCCGCACTGCTGGAACATAAAACTTTTTCTTTTAAAACTAATTCACTTTTATTGAACAAGTTTTTTCCAATAGACATTGCTTTTGTGTACATTTTTATTGATAAGCTCGGAATAAAGTGAGATTTCGTTAAAACACTGCGGAATATAAAATATAATAGAAGGGGTACGAATTATAGGGCCTTGGTTGTACATGTATCTATCATATACTTGTATGTATGTATCTGTCATATACTAACGTATGTTAGTATAATGAATACTAAATACCATAAATCGGGTATTGTCTCAAATATTTGGTTAATTTTCGAATGATCCCTTTGATGAAAAAAAATAGGACCTAGTCTATCAAGTGACTCTGCCTTCGAATCTAAAGGGTGCCTGTTCGTAACCCGATAGAACAGGTTTGATTCGTGAGTGGTAAGTTTATCTATATAAATATATGTATTTAAACCTCGTACCGTCGTGATGGTTTTTTGAGACAATATATTATTATAAAGAAGAACTAAGACTCTGATAAGACTACCTACTAAATCCGAAGAGGAAATTTATTTAGTAATAAATTTAAAATAAATGTTTTAATTTGTCATAACAATCTCAAGGAATTTATCTAAAACTGCTTTAAACAATTGCAGGCATGGCAGGCTCGTACCAATACGTTTTTATTTGAAAAACTTAAATATATAAATATATTCACGCAACTCCCTATACAAGAGTAGACAGAGGTCGAGAGAGAGAGAAAATAATTGTTTTAATTTGTCACAATAACCTCAAAGTACTTATAAATCTGTTTTAAACAGATGCAGGCATGGCAGGCTCGTACCAATGATTTTTTTTTCTAAAACATATCTACGAATTATATCGTGTACTTGGACGTTGTCCCAAAATATCTTCGGTGTAAGGTGGTCCAAAACGACTTTATAATCGAGACCTTTGTCTACGCCTGTATTGGGAATGACGTGAAGATACAAATAAACTCTCTTTGCAATCTCTAGCCATTGTTCAAGGCAAATCTTTGGGCTGTGTTTGTATTAGTATAAATTGCTTAGCTCTAGAGTTGAATCTGGGGACGGTAAGTGTTATTTGACTAAGGCCAGTTATCAACTAAAGCACAGCAAACCACATCCCTTGCCTGCTACTTACTGAATACATTCAATAAAAACTAGCGCAATTATGAATTTTTGTAACGAAGTAAGGAATAAAAAAAAACGTCACGACAGTATATCAGATTCTGGTCAAAATTGCACGTAGTGTCCTTTGATCCTACTATTCACCAGAGCCAAGTATGCTTTCTCAATATGGCGATTATTCCCGTTAAGGTACCGGCCTTTGTCCTGCAGTAGACTTTTACAGATCGTTATGTGTGTACTAAAATTTGTGGTACAATTTCATATGAAATGAAATTTCAAATAGTACTCACGTTCTACAGCATTCCATTTTCGAAATGCTCCCGCTAATGTACGACGTCACTTACTTTCATACTCTCACGTTTCAAGAAGGTGTGCGCCAGAAAATCTCAAGAAAAGTGATGCCAGTTAGTTAATGCGTTTCAAATGTTAAATTTTTTATTATTTATTGTTCATTTGCTTAATTTTATAACCTATAAATACTCAATAATTTAACATTTATTTGAATTATCAAGGTTATAAATTTTGTTTTTGATATTGTAAAATATTTTTGTCGTTATGTTTTATTTATTTATTCATTTATAAGTCACTCATTCACGTATCAAAATAAATCACTTATTCACCAAAATGATAACACTTCTTATAAATTTTTCTTTAATAAATTTTTTAAACCTATTAATAGGCAAACCCTCGTTACCAGGATTTTGTTTTAGAACCGCATACACCGCCCTCTGAACACATGACTTACTCTATGGAGTCTGGTAACCGGTATTACAAACATGTGTTTGTTCCTCCTAGTATTTACATTATGTACATCAGAAGTCTTGCTAAAAGTATTAATATTTTTATGCCCATACATTAAATTTCTCTCTGAGAGACGCTCTGAAATTTAGACAATATATAGCTCGTATTGCCTTCTAAATATACTGACTAAACACAAGATGACATTTCGCACGAAAATGGATTATGCAGTACGTATCTTCTTCCATTCTATCAGTTAAGATATGGAATCATGTACGGATGTAGTAAGAGACATCTACTAAGAAAGTATTTTAGGAAAACTCCCATAAAAGATAAGTAAAGGGGATGAAAGTTTGTATGAAAGTACATAATTAAATGACTACTTTATTGTACACCACAAAACAGAACGTCGTTGGTACGATTAGAACATAACTTGTACAGTAAGACACGTTACGTACACGTAACACACGTTAGCTTGAACATTAAGACGACTCGCCACCCGTTACATTTTCAAATTTGAGCCGAAAGAACTAAATTGTGTAGACCTCTGTATATACATATATAGTATTTTTTTATTTCCTTTGTTCCTACATCTTTGTATATTTCCCATAACCTGCGTAGGCAGGCAGGTAAACCTAAGCAGTTTCAAAACGAAGTTTAAGTTAAAGTAAAACTTTACTTATTGTCTTTTAATTAATTTCTATTTTTATAGTCACGCATTTTCCAATACAAAGGGTAGTACACAATACACATTCCATTTGACCTTATTTTTGTACGTGACAGATGGAGAGCCTGTCGCCGACTATGTGCCAAGACAGCGATTTAAATCGAACATAAGTTTTGAAAAAAATATTTACTACGAGCCTTCCTCCTGACTCTCCTTACTGGGATATCTTTACTTCATTTCCTATCAACCATACCATAACAAACCATAACCAAGACACACGGCTGTCGGAACTTATAATTTTATATATCTATTTCATACCGTGAAATTACAATTTTACAATAGATGTATACATAGATAATCTTGTTTATATGCACTGTGTACATATTGCTGTGGATGTATGTGCTTCAAGCAATGTTGCTTCATTAATATCCGGGACAGATTGCAGCAGAAAATACACACACGTCAACCTCCAGTCCATAGGAAAACATTGAGTATGTTTATTTTGGTAGCTTGTAGCTTTGTTATGGATTGCAGAATATAAACATAGCCGGTGTTGGCGGCCAGTCGATAGTTAATGGAAAGAATATTCCACTACTTATATATATTAAAATATGCGGTTTTGATAGCTGAGCGCGAATCGGATAGTTGGTTACAACAGTAAGATAGAGAGAGTGAGCGAAAGAGGTGATGCCTGGCGATTGAACGGTGGAAAGAAAAAAGTCGTGAGTACATGTGTGTGTGTACACAGAAATTAGAAAAAGTTATACAAAACAAATATTAGTGATAGTGTACCTGCCGTCAAATAAGGTTGTGTTTTCGAACCCCGATGCCTACTTTTCACCAAATAATTTATATTCCTCGTTTTCTAATAAATGTCAGGATTTTTTTTCAATTAAAATATTGTTCGTTCTACTTCAGGCTATTTTATAGCCCTGAGTTTACCTCGGTATCTTATTTGTGCATATTTTTAGTTGCATCTATTTTTATAACTCATGTTGTACATTATACTTACTGTACATACCTTATAATCGAGTCCCTGGCACGTGCTTGTAGAACGATCACTGGGCTCACAAGTGAATACAGTTTTGATTTAGAAATATTTCATGAAAGTCTCCACGTCGAAGCAATATTGGACGGCGACAAAGAAAATGCATAAGTCTGTGTTATGTTATTTAGTCGCAGAAGCTAAATCGAAAAACTATCGTTATTTCAAATTTTTGTATTGAAAATTAAATTGAAATTTCCTGAGATCCAATGTTGATTGATGCTACATTTTTATCCGTCCCTGAAAGTTTTCAATTTACCGTTTGGTATTCAATTTACGGCAACAAAAAGTTAAATTTACAGTACAACTTATATTTTTCAAACAGACAGCACTAAAAATTAAATGACTCCACCACAGTAAACCATATTTAATAATTGAAGGAATGCACTTTGTTTGCCTATCTTGTATATATTACTTCGAAGTCACGACAGCAGAGTGGTTGGATGATCGGTATTCGAATCAAGAGCCCCGCGTTCGATCTCCAGTTATGTTCGAAACAGAAGGTTTTTCAAAAACTTGCGTAAGATTTACATAATTTTCTTGAACCTAAAGACAGCGGCAGGCTTACCACCTGTCACTTTGTCCCAAAAATGTCTACGGTTAAGGGTGAATGAAAAGACTTAAATATTTAGACCACCGCAGATCCACCGCAGTTTGGAAAATGACGTGAAGATATTTAAATATTTTATTATTTAACATAAAGTCAAAAGCAAGGTAAAAAAATCAAAATCCCAATAAACCTGCCAATAACAACAATTCCTTGCTATTTTTAGGCTTTTTACGAAGACTTCACGGTATATACAGCAGTGCACAGTTAAGTAAATAATCTACTCTAAAATAAACTACATTGATGTTTTAACCAGGCAGGTTTAAAAGTTTTTAATTGACATAGTAAAAAGTTTTAATTGATTTAGTTGTAGCGTTTGTAAATACTTTTAACCAAATGGATAGAGATGATAAAGCTGATGTTTGACTAATGTATATTTAATAAACTTAAGGCAGAAATTACGTGTTAATATGCGAACACCTAACACCCAACCGTATTGTGTTGAGGATGTGTGCCCCAGAGTTGGCACCGGTACTAACGCGTATTTTCCGGTACTCCTACTCTAGACGTCGTCCCGATGGCATGGAAGAAGGCTTTGGTGCGCTCGATCCCCAAGAAAGGCGACCGCTCAGATCCGTGCAACAACAGACCGATCGCCATCACCTCCTTATTCTCCAAAATAATGGAATCCATTATAAATTGCCACCTCTTGAGGTATTTAGAGGAGCACCAGTTGATTAGTGACCGCTAGAACGGCTTCAGTCGTGGTCGCTCAGCCTGATGTCGAGATGTGATGTCTGATGTCGAGATTTTGTTAAACAAAATCTCGGACTGGGGCAGACCAAATTTGGTCCAGTTCAACCCTGAAAAGACACAAGTTTGCGCGTTTACCGCTAAAAGAAACCCTTCGTCGTGTCACCTCATTTTGAGAGCACTCCCCTAGTTGCCTCGGCCAGTATCGGAATCCTTGGCATCGACATATCGAGCAACGTTCAGTTTCGCGGTCACTTGGAAGGGAAGGCCAAATTGGCCTCTAAAAACTGGGCGTGCTTAGTAGAGCACGACAGTACTTCATGCCGGTCCACCGCTTGCAACTTTATAAGGTGCAGGTTCGGCCGCACATGGAGTACTGTTGTCATCTTTGGTTGTCAATGTTAGCTCCTTCCATTTGACCGTATCCAACGAAGAGCGGCTCGAATCGTCGACGAACATATTCTATCTGATCGGCTAGATTCCCTGGCTTTGCGATGACATGTTGCATGTCCTTTGCACTTTTTACAAGATATACTACGAGGAGTGTTCCGAGGAATTGTTCTGAATAATCCCAGCCGTACGGCATAGTCAAAAATACCATCAACACCACCTTGATGCTTGGCATTCCACCACAGTGCGTTTTTAGCGGAAATTTCTGCCACGCACATGCACTTTGTGTGTGCGTGGTGTGTGCTGCCGTCAGCGGTTTTTCCGGACCGATATGACTTGACGACTAGGGACCTCCAAATAAAAAGCCTATATCTTTCTCGAAGGCTGGCAACGCATCTGCTATTCCTCCGGTATTGCAAATGTTCATGGGCGGCGGTAATCACTAACCATCAAGTGAGCCACCTACTCGTTTGCCTCCCATTTCTTTAAAAAAAAACCTTACACCGAAGACAATGTTTCGTTTGGCTGTCACAACGTTACAGGTGGCGAACCTGTCGCCGTTTTAATGTACGATCCAACAATATAAATAGTCTAGCCTACTATCTGAATTCCGATCACCCAACCGCTTGGCTATCGTGACCATAAGTCTACTTTTATATTTAAACTATAAATACAAATGTCGGTTAAATTTTACATCAAAATTTTTAATTGCGTGTATGCCTACACAAACAGTAATATTATAGGTTAAGAATTTTTATATACGGAGCTTTCCGACTACGCAATAATTTACGATTCACTCTAGCCATCGTGCAGCACTCTTGTCACGTCGCTTCATCTTAATATATTTTACTCGTTTGATAAACGTGAAAATTCCATTCGAATGCGCAAATGTCAAGGGTCTGCAGTTATTCACGATTCTACTACTAGTTGAGAACTAAAACTAAAATTAGTATATATATGAAATACGCAAAGACTTAATATATATTTTAAAGGTGGAAAACTTCTTCAATGTTAAAAGTCCTCATAGATTTGTTTCGAATACTGGTATGATTAAAATTTTATAAAAGCAATTATTTACCACAGCCTTGGAGGTCTGAATTAATAATCATTATTAGTATACCTTCACGCCTTGATGGAAATTTTTCATTTTCTTTATACACGCACATCGAGGTATCAGAGTACTCTTTGCCTTCCCCTCTTCAAGCAATTTCCTCACAGCTCGACCCCTTTTATTGTTAATTGTAAACTAACTGTACAATTAAAGATAAAAAAATATTTTTAAAATTTCTATAACGGGATTCGAACCTGCGACATTTGCCGAACTGTGGCAACACTTGTTAGTTCTGAGCAACCGTAAATTTTAAAAACCTTTTTTCTCTTTTATTTAATAACTAGACGTTCAGCATAACTTATATGTTTTAAAATCCATTAAAAAATTGCGTTTTTTTGCACACTTTGGTGGAGGCTTATATTTTATTGGATACAAATAATTTCTGTAAAGATAAAATATGACGTCAGTGATTTATCTTTTTTAGGTTGATATGGCTAAGATGCAAATTTGTGTATTTGTCTATTAAAGAACCAAAACGGTTAAGTAGAACGGCCGGATGGCTCGTAATGGATTTGTACGAAATGTATGGAAATGTATGGACTGCGGTTTAGAATAATTTGAGAGGGGTGAAATTCAGAAGATTTTCAATACTATACGACAAATCAATATATCGGTTGGATGGGTCGGACTATATGGATTTGTAATGGGCATGTAGGTGTGGAATTTGAAATTAAAAAAACCGTTGGGCTCGTTTAACACTTTAATAAAACTTAAAGTATTTCATATATTTACATAATTTTGTTTCTATAAATAAAGTATGGAAAAAAATTTATAAAGATTTTCACACCCACAAGAAAAAGAACAGACACCGGGTCACACACACAGTTCCACGCTCTATACCTTCAGTGTTGGCAATCCAATACCACATTCCGTTCACTCACATGGTCTTTCATAGATCCCCGGTCATTCTATTCATTTCATACACACTTGTGTCATATCCACGTTATAAATAAATACGTTATTAATTTAAAAGAATATTATATACGAGTGGTCCATACAGCTACCTTTATTTAGAACTAAACTGCATAGAACATTTACAATTGAATCTGCTCGTGAATAATGTAAACTGATCACACGACCATACAAACAAAGATACTCGTAACTATGTATGTGTAAAAAATCAGTATGTATTGTATCGCATGCATGGACATTAAGACGGTGACGAGGTCACCACATGTCACGTTGGCTCAATAAATGTCTTCTGTGGAAGGTGGGTCAAAAAATTTAATTGTCCAGACCTCTGTCTACCCCTGTATTGGGAATGGCGTGACTATATTTTTGTTATCTGCGTTAATGCTCTCTGGAGCATCATGATTAGAGAGAGAACAGTTGTCGAAGGTCTGTCTTGGTTGAGTTGAAGAGCTACGTGGGACGTACGAACTTTCTAAATATAAAGTAACAACCACTAAACAATCGTTACATTAAATTATCATAAAAATAAAACGAGAAAATGTTTTAAAGAAAGTGGTATAAAATTTTCATCATTATCATAAAATGAAGCTATAATACTAAAAGTTAACAAGTTTAAAATTCTATTCTATTAGGAATTCGTTTAAAATCCGTGACCGTCAGCATTAACAGCTTTGTCGCTGAATACCATAACTTGAACGTACGGAATTGTTGTTAAGAATACTTTTGAATATTTCATCTATTCAGAAGACGAGTGTTTTTACATTTTCTTAGGATCGGCTGTTTGTGATACTTTTATCGTTTCCGATTCCATAACACAAATCATTTAGCCACTTAAGTTGGGATCAGATCAATGCATGTGATGATGTCCCTATGGATGTATTTATTATTATTTATTCATCATATATTTTGTGTCCCCTTGGTAAGAAACTTCCCCTAGCTGTAGACATATTTTTTCTTTAGAAGCTTTAACTTAACAAGAAAGGTGCACTGCTGGAACATAAAAGTTTTTCTTTTAAAACTTTTTCACTTTTATTGAACAAGTTTTTTCCAATAGACAGCTTTTGTATATATTTTATTGATAAGCTCGAAATAAAGTGAGATTTCGTTTAAACACTGCGATATAAAAAAACCGTTAATAAAAAGGAAACGAATTATAGAAACTTTAAAGAAAGAAGTAAACTTTATTTACTGTTGTTTTTACCGTATCATGAAGAACAAAATATAAAAGTTTTTAAAGACAAGGAAAAGTAAAAGAATGTCTTAGAATGTAAAAACTTAGTAAAATATGAATAAATACCAAAATAAAAAAAAACAGTTACTGGCTTTACAGAAAAGGGTATGCGCTCAGCATAAGTTGCGGGTAGAGCAACACTAATTGACTGTATGTAGGTATGAGTTCCAAAGACCATCCATCGGGTATAGTCTCAAATATATAGATCATTTTCCAAAGATTCCTTTGATGTAAAAAAAAAATTATAAAAATAAATAGTAATTATTTTATTTTATTTTTATGTAAATAAATACGACCCCATATTTAGTCTATCTAATGACTGTGCTTTCAAACCTAAAGGATACGGTTTCGAAACCCGCTAAGAAAGAACATTTGTACTTGAATTTTGAGTGGTATTTTTATCTATGTAGGTATATGTATTTGTATATTTTCGTCTTCCTTTTGCCAAGACATGACAGGCTGTCAAATATATTTATAATAATGTTAATGAAAATTGTAGACTTCTGACTTTTGTAGTATATTATTATTATAATTATAAAGAAACAAGGCGCTGATGATTCTATCTACTACAATATTAATTTTTAATATTTATTGTTATTTATCAAAATAACCTCAAAGTTTTTATCTAAAATTGTTTTAAACAGATATGGCACGCCTACAGTTGGCGCTTACAGCATAACTTAAAGTTAAGTATATGTAGATACGGACACTTGCGGCAATCTGAGTGTTGTTTTTTTCGAAAAGAAAATAATTAATTAATTAAATTAATTAATTAATATCTTCACGCAATTCCCAATACAGTGGTAGACAGAGGTCTAGACAATTAAGTCCCTTCCACCGAAGATATTTTCGGGACAACGTGACAGGTGGTGAGCCCGTCGCCGTCTTTATGTCCAAGCCAACGACATAATTCGTACATAAATTTTTGAAAAACCCATTGGTACGAGCCTGCCACCTGGGGATCGAAATCGGGAACTTGACTCGAAATTCTGACCACCCAACTACTCGGCTATCGTGACTTACTTACTTATTATAACTTTATCGTAACTATAATAATATTAATATTTATAATAATATAAATTACAATTCATAATAATAAAGTTTAACTTTTTAAATAATTTTAAAAATACACAATGAGTTCTTCAAGAAATTTTTAAATATTTCTTAGATATTCCTTTTCCTTGTTAGTGTTACTTTTTATATTAAATGTATTATTTTACTAATACGCTATGTCTTATTGTTTTTAAAAGAAAAAGGTGACCATTCATCACTTTAATAATGGTAGTAGAATGAACAACGTTCGTTATCACTCATCATCATGACTACGCGACCTGTCAATGGCTACTGAAACTTAGTATGCTAAAAAACCATTGAAAAGGAAGAAATTCACAGACGCTTTGGTGACAAACAAGGGCCGAGGAATAAGATGGCATACCTCACAGCTATATTTCGGTTATATAACACGGTTACGTTGCTAGGTTCGTTTGTCGGAGAAAAAAAAAATCGGCGAAAGAAACTTCATAGGCGTCGTCCTTTGTTTTTTAATTTTATTTCACAATTATATGCCTTTACGATGGTAGTAAATAGAAGACACATAGATTCTTAAACCGAAACATTAGAGTTTTCATACTACTTTTTGGTGACAGAAATCGGTGAAAGTTTTGTATTGACCCAGGCGACACTAAGAGACACAGTTCTTCGTACCCTTACTTCCTTTCTTCCACATTTAAACTACTGCTACTCTCCAACCAATGTGATTACCAAATCGCTTGCTAAGCATAATAACATAATAAAATATTTTTTTTGCAGTACAATGCAGTATTTGGCCTCTCCCATATCAAGTATGTAAGTATAAAAACAGATTCTACAAATAAACCCTCTTTGCAATATCTAGCCAGTGGTCATGGCAAAACTTTGGGCTGTTATTGTATTAGTATAAATTGCTTATCTCTAGAATTGAATCTGGAGACTGTAAGTGTATTTGACTAAGGCCAGTTATCAACTAAAGCACAGCTAACCGCATCCCTTGCCTGCTTCTTACTGAATACATTCACTTCAAACTAGCGCAATCTATGAATTTTTGAAATGAAAAACAGTTTTTAAAAATGTCACATAAATATAAGATTCTGGTCAACATTTTATGTAGTGGCATTTGATGATGATGATGATCCTACTATTCACCAGAGCAAAATATAAACCTGTAGTGTCCAAGCAAAGAATAAATCGTACATAAGTTTTGAAAAATGCTCGCCTAATGTCTGCGTAATCCCGCCAGGGCCAAATAGTTTTGTGCAATGAATACGAATGTTAGTATTCGAGTCGTGGATGATTATTAAAAATTATTTATAAGTCACGATAGCCGAGTGCTTGCGTAGTCGGAATTTTGAGCCAAGAGACCCGAGTTCGATCCTCAAGTGGCCGTACCAATGGGTTTTTCTAAAAACCTATGTACAAATTACATCGTTGGCGTGGACATAAAGACGGCGACGGGCTCACCACCTGTCACGTTGTCCCGAAAATATCTTCGGTGGAAGGTGGGTCGAAGGGACTTAAATATCTAGACTAGACCTCTGTCTATCCCTCTATTGGGAATTGCGTGAAGATATTTTTTTTATTATATTAGTAAACTATAATATCAATCGTAAAGTTGATTTCTTACAGGTTTTTTTTACTATTTTAATATATATGTAAGAATCGTCACAAAAATGCAACATTAAAATGCGCACACTATTCGTTGAACGTTGTGTAACAGTAATCCCAATGCGCTTTGAACGAGATACCTACACCCGTCACTCGCAAGGTTGTGAGATTGTACCGACTGAGCGGCTGCAGGATATTTGAGCATTCGACGACTCAACTGCCGCTTGAGCCGATTTCAGGGTTAAGCGCTTTCAGATAAGAGCATACGCAAAACCGCGTATTTGATCATGGCTACTTGAAAAGCGACAATAAAACATCTTAGTTTTTTGTTTTGTTGAAATAAAAAAAGTATCGTGATTGTATCGGCGTAAGAAAATGTCACCCTCTTTCTTCTCGTGCATCTTTTTTTTTATAGAAAACGCCGGCAAACGTGCAGGCGGCTCACGTGATTACCGCCGCCCATGAACACCCGTAATACCAGAGGCATTGCAGATGCGTTGCCGGCCTTAGAGTGCCCCCCCTACAAAAAGGGGGGTGTATGGTTACCTGCACTTACCAGACGAAACGCAGAAGTTTGTTAGACTTCTACTTCACGCCGGTATTCTGTGAGGTCGTGGTACTTCCCCGGTCGAGCCGGCCCATTCATGCAACAACAAAAGCTGATGCGTGGCTCTACCACTGTTGACACTGTGCCGATAGATAGCGGAAGAACCATCTCTAAGAATATCAGAATTGAATTCCGTACACCGGTAAGTAGCAGTAAGCAGTAGAGTCTAAGGGTGTAAGCAACAGATGGCGGGATAACCATCTTGAAAAATCAGACCGATAACGTGCAGGAAAGTCTAAGCGTGCAAGGTTTCTGGCACTGCGATCGCCATACCACTTTCTCAACTTGGCAATTATTCCCTTTACGGTACTGGTCTATGTCCTGTAGTAGACTTTTACAAGTCGTTACGTATGTACTAAAATTTGTGATACATATAAAATGAATGAAATTTCATATAAAATGAAATTTCGGATAGCACTCACCTTCTATTTCATTCCATTTTCGAAATGCTCCCGCTAATGCACGGCGTCATTTACTTTCATACTTTAGCGTTTCAAGAAAGCATGCGCCAGAAAATCTCAAGAAATATGATGCCAGTTACCTAATGTGTTTTAAATGTTAATGTTTTTCATATTATTTATTGTTCTTATATTTAATTTAAGAACCTACAAATACTTTATAACTTTGCAATAATTTCAATTATAAAGCTGTTGAATTTTGTTGGAGATATAAAAAAAAGAAGAAAGGAAAGTAAGTCAGAGCAATTTGTGTGACATTGTCCTTATCGATGAATTTTTATTTACTTATTCATTTTTAAGTCTCTCATTCACATAGTGACTAGCACACATAAAGTATTTTAGGAAAGCTCACATAAAAGGGGTGAAATTTTGTATGGAAGTACAGCATTAAATTACTACTTGATTGTACACTACAAAATACAACGTCGTTAGTACAATTAGTATTTAACTTAAACACTAAGACACATAACGTAAACTTTACACATGTACGCTTGAAAACTAAGACGACTCACCACCGGTCACATTTTAAAATTTGAGTCGAGACTAAATTGTTTAGACCTGATTATATCTGTACATATTTTTTTATCTTCGCATATTTCCCAAAACCAGCATAGGCAGGCAGGAAAGTCTAAATGTTAGTTCTAAAACGAGGTTTAGGTTTAATTTTTTATCCTCACACATTTCTTAATACAAAGGGTAGTCAGTGTTAATTTGGAACGTGACAGATGGTGAGCCTGACGCCGTCTACATGTCCAAGCCAACGATTTAAAAAGTACATAAGTTTTGAAAAAAATATTTAATATGAGCCTTCCTCCAGAGGATGACACTGGAGTCTCTTGACTTTAATTCCTATCACCCAACCACACGGCTCTCGTGACTTATAATTTTATTTAACTATTTCATATTGTCAAATTATTAGGTTACATATGCTAATCTTGCTATCTATGCCCTGTGTATATGGTGCTATTTATTCATGCGCTTCAAGTAGTTTTGCTTCATTAATATCGGGGACAGAGTGCAGCAGAAAATACGCACGTCCGCCTACAGTCTATGGGAAAACATTAAGTATGTTTGTTTTCGGATCTCGTAGTTTTGTTATGGCCTGCAGAATATAAAGTGTTGCCAGTGTTGTGCCAGTGTTGCCCGTCAGTCGACATTCGACGATAAGAATATTCCACAACTTATGTGTATTAAATTATGCGGTTTTGATAATTGAGTGCGAAACGGATAGTTGGTTACAACTGCAAGATAGAAATAGTGAGCGAGAGAAATGACGCCTGGCGATTGTACGGTGGAAAGAATAAAGTCGGGAGTACATGTGTTTGAGAAATCAAGTTATACTTATACAAAATAAATATCAGTAGCAGTGCACCTGCCGTCAAAAAAAGTTGCGTTTTCGAATCCCGATGCCTACTTTTCACCAAACCATTTTTATTTCTCGCTTCCTGGTATATATCTAGGTTTTTTACATTAAAATATTGTTTAGTGTACTTCTGGCTTTTTTATAGCCTTGTGTTTACCAGGCCTTCCTATATGGGCAGATTTTAAGTCGCCTCCTTTTTTATAACTTATACCATACATTGTACTTACAGTACATACATTATAATCGAGTCCCTGGCACGTGCTTGCAGAACGATCGCTGGGCTCACACGTGAATACAATTTTGATTTAGAAATATTTGGTGCAAGTCTCCACGTCGTAGCAATATTGGACGGCTATAAAGAAAATGTATAAGTCTGTGTTTTGTAATTTTGTTGCAGAAGCTAAATCGAAAAACTATCGTTATTTCAAAATTTTGTATTGAAAATTAAATCGAAATTTTCTTAGATCCAATGATGATTGATGCTACATTTTTATCTGTCTCCGATAGATATACCTTTTGTAATTCAATTTAAGGTACCAAAAATTAAATTTGCAGTACAACTTCACAGACACACCACTGTAAAATAATTTTAGTAACTGAAGGAATCCACTTTTTTTGCTAATCATGGAAATGTTACTTCGAAGTCACGATAGCAGAGTGATTAGGTGATCGGAATTCGAATCAAGAGATCCGAGCTCGATCTCCAGTTATGTTCGAACCAGAGTGTTTATCAAAAACTTACGTAAGATTTATATCGTTTTCCAGAACATTAATACGGCTATCGGGCGATCAGCTTTACCAGTTTAGCAAGTAAAGTTTACTCGAAGGTTTTGACACGTAGGATGCAAGATAAATCGGAAAGATTTCTATGGGAGGCACAATGCGGATTTAGACCTGGAAGAGGATGCACGGATCAAATGTTTTCTCTCCGCATGATCACGGAGAAGCTTCTGGCTGCTAACCAGAAGATTTTCTGTGCTTTTGTGGATCTTGAGAAAGCATTTGATAAGGCTGTAAGGAAGAAAATGTGAGAACTGTTGCCGGGGTATGGTGTGGATGGTCGATTGCTAAGGGCTGTGCAGTCACTTTACTGTGACTGTAAAGCCTGTGTGCGGGTAGGGCATGACCTGTCCAGCTGGAGCTGTTAGCGTCCAAACGGGCGTAAAACAGGGTTGTGTCATGTCTTCCTGGCTATTCATACTGTATCTCGACAGCTGTTTACAGAAGCTGAAAGATAGCTGTTTGGGTGTGAAATTGGGTGACATAAAAGTAAATTGTCTGCTTTATGATGCAGTGCTTATAGCACCATCAGAGGCAGAACTGCAGGCATTAGTCACGTGTATGAAAGAAGAATGTGAAATTAATGGTCTCCGTTTGAATGCTAATAAAACTAAGGTTCTGGTATTTGAAAGGGACGAAGAAAGAACCAAGTGCGAAATTTGGGTAAATCAGGAATGTCTAGAACAGGTGAATGAAATTGTATACTTGGGGAGTGCGTTTAGCCGGGATGGAAGATGTGATTTAGATGTGGACAGGCGTGTCGCTGCCGGGAACAAAGTCAATGGTGCCCTGACTGCGTTAATCAAAAGGCAAGGCGTTGTGAAAAGTGCACGCCTTGCAATACATAACGCAGTGTTGGTACCGACTTTGTTATATGGCAGCGAAACCTGGGTATGCCAGAAGAAGCATAAAAGCAGGTTGAATGCAGTGGATATGCGATCTCTTCGTAAAATGTGCGGCCTTACCATGGCCGACCGAAAGCGAAACGAAGAGATTCGCAATATGGCAGGTTTGAAAGATGACCTTGTCTCAAAAATGGATAAGGGCGTGCTTCGATGGTTTGGACACGTTGAGCCAATGAGTGAAGACCGAATGGTGAAGAAAATATATAGCGCGAAAGTTAATATTAAAAGGTGTCGAGGTAGACCGAGACTAACGTTGGAAGACCATGTGAGCAAATTGCTCGAAGAGAGGAGGGTCAAGAGTACTCGGATACCTAGACGTGCATGTATGAAGAAGATGATATATCTGAAAGAAGCGAAAGAAGTATGTAGGGATCGTGACACTCGGCGATCTGTTCTCTCTGGCTACCCCATCAGGGATTGTGCGTGAAGATAAATAAATAAAATATAAATAAATACGGCGGTAGGCATAAAGGT